>JAOBBB020230679.1:0-20260 GCA_025331005.2 Zoanthus gigantus | reverse complement strand
ATTATCGCTCTCTCCAAATAGTCTATCGTACTCATCTTCATCTATTTCGGCAGTGTTTCCGTAGATAAGCCGCACCCCCGCTTTGGGAGCAATTTTTCGTGGAAAAAGGTGCGGCTTATACACGGTAAATACGGTATTTAACTCCAATGTTTATTTGCAATTCACATTTAACGTTTGTGCTTAACATTCAACTTCAAAAAAAAAAAAAAAAAAAAATCATCATTATTTACATTTTAAATGTCTATTTTCGATGCAAGCATGGATTAGATGGGTTTCTTAATGGCTATCTTCCACTCAGTTTGATTTTGTGCCAGATCATGATCAATCTTCAGAGATCTTAAATCACTATCCACAACTCAGTACCAAGTCTTTCAAGTCTACCGTTTCTTTATTACCCCTCAACAACTACATCTCTGCATTTCTTCACCATGCTATCATCACTGCATCTCTCTACATGGCCAAACTACCTCAATATTTCTAGCTTCTAATGCAGCTCCAAATGCTATCAAGGCCCAAATGCCCCCTCAGTTCTGAAGGCTTCCTATCCTTCAAGGTGAGATTATACATCATTCTTATCATTCTCATATCATTGTACTCCAGCCTCAATAAGTCAGCCTCTTTCATTTCCCAAGTTTTGCTACCATACAGCATAACACTTCTAGCACATGCCCTGTACACCCTACCCTTCAAGGGAAGGGAGAAACCCCTCCAAGTCAGGACAGGTAAGAGATCCCTAAACTTTTTCCATCCTGATCTTGTTCTGGCAATCACACTCTCTTCAGTACCACCACCAACACTAGTCATGTAACCTAGGTAGCTGAACTTATCAACAACCTCTAAAGCTGCTCTATCAACCATAACAATTACATGTTCTACTTCTGGGCCATCATGAACTCCAATTTCACCTACGCACTTTCTGCCGTACCTGTCCTATACTGTAATTCTCATTGTTTCACAGTCTACCCTTAAGATTACTGCACTTCTTGTGAACTCAATATTTGCAGTCATTACAGTATATTGAGTACTTCCAGCACCTTTGTGACAAATAGAGCAAGGATATTTGCTAGTCTCTCTTGTAGATACCATAGTGACATCGCTAACCATACACTTTGTCTTTCCCATGTTGACTCATAGTCCTTTTGACTCCATGCCCTCTTTCTGCTTCTTGAACTTTCCAGTCAGCTCCCCCAAGCTCTCAACAAGTACCAAGTCATCTGCATAGAGTAATTCACATGGAAAATCAGTTTGAAATTCCATTGACAATGCATCAAATACCATAATGACCAGTAGGGGACTCAGTACTGAGCCCTGATGAACACCAACATTCACCTCAAACTCATCACTAAATCCACCATTTACTTGTACACAAGATCGCACATTGTGGCACATAGATTTTAGTACCCTTACAAGCCACTCATCAACAATTAACTTATACATTGCCCACCGTACAACTTCCCAAGGGTCAAAAGCTTTCTCCAAGTCAACTTCACAGTTGTGTAAAAAAGTGCTAAGAATTGCCATCAAGATAAATTAAAGTTAGAGTTGTGCAGGCTGGATGTCCTACCTGACACCAAACTGCTAACTGCTTAGAAGCCGAGTATTTTTATTGTGAGATTATCACAGAGACTATCTAGAGAGATCACCAACCAAGGCTAAAGGGCTGTCTCTGCCCTTACCCACAGATAGTGGGGGTTTTATATCAGATTATCCATGTCCTAGATGCATTGCCTTCACCAAGAAGAAGCAGCCTCATCTGCCCCCATGTGAGGAAATTGAAAAAATTTCAGTAGTGTGACCTAACAACATCATAGCAACACCCAAGCAACAATACAGTGCTACACCCAGCCCAGCAAAGTTAGATCTCTCACTGGACCCTCTTGCTGTTTTGGAATTCCAGGATTTGGGAGCCCCTACCTAAGCCAAGTTTATTGCCACCACTTATCATGCTGTAAAACCTTGTTGGTAGGGACATGTACAAGAGATAGAATAGACAGCTAGGGAGGTAGAGGGAGCTTAACCCCTCACTTTGGACCATGTGGCCACCCCATCACCACAATATGGATAAAAATGTTCAGAGGATGAGGCTAAGCATTTAGGGTTGTTTCAAATAAAAATTATATCAAGATTCTATTGCGGCCTATCTAAGATCCTCAACTATTAAAACCCTGTATTCATTTGTAAAGCACTTAGAGCTATTTGTAGGCTGCCTCTATTTTCATTTTACACTCTGAGTAGATATTAAATTGTTGTAATTCAACAGAAGTTGAAGCAGAACATACAGCTGTTTTTGTCAGGGACTGACTCTGGAACAAGTTCACCATCTTGTGTTGAAAGAACTCGATGTGCAGTGGTATTACTACAGTCACTGCCATGTTCCAGGTTTGCTGTTTTGGAGCAAATGTGTGAAGTGTTTCATGGTGCTGTTCACAAAAATGTAGTGGAGCTGGAGAGGAGACATTTATCAGGTACAGTAAGCAAATCATCATAAGTGCATCTGCATGATGACCATGATGTAGACTTTGATAGTTGTCAAGAACAGCATTATTTTGGACTGCAGTTTAAGTAAAACTTTCAGAATAAGGAAAAATCAAATAGTTTTCTGAACACAAGCTTTTTGACATGATGTGGGATTCAAACAAAATTGTTCAAAATATTAGAAAAAAAATTGTATTTCCAAACTTCAACCATTTTGGTAATTATAGTGGATTGTGCAATGTCTGGCTGCATCCTGTTTTATAACCCCTCCGAGTGATTTATTCATTTTCAATTTACAATACAGTGCCACATGGCCCTAAACTAATTTTGATAACTTACTGTCAGTAATTTTTTATTTGAAATCAATTGGTACTGACCTCCAGTGATGAAAAATAGAACTTAAAGTACTAACTAGAGCCCAGGAAAAATGTAAGCTTTTGTACGAATGCTTGCTGTTTGTAGTGATATCTGCTTCCTAAGTTCAGCTTTTTCTGCCGAAAGATTGTGATACAGTACTTCATAGATGGCATGAAGCAAATTTTCAACATTCATCTTACAAACAGATCTGTCCGGTGCTCCAAATTTCCAAGACTGTGATCAAGATGATGCCCTCCAGACAGTATGTGAAGTAGTCAGAAGTTTTATCGACAACAATGCAAGGGCATGGGCTCCACTAATATGTGAGGTAATTAAAGTTTTATTACTTACTGTAAATTGAAAAATCCTTTTTTAGCCTAATGGCCCATGAAGCTGGTACAGTACTTGTCTCCAGTTTTGTAGGGGCCTCAACCTGGGTTGTACATTAATCCATTCCAGGATACTATAGCTCTCAGAAGAGGTTTATCATCGCCTTGATAACTGACTATAAAACAAAATAACAGAAACCAGGGCCTTGTAGCAGGAAGGTATCTAATGAGCACCACAAACTGTGCCATTGTATCAGCTAAATATTAGTGCTGAGTTCAGCTTTCTGGTCAGTACAGCTGGTAAGCCAGGTGAGAACATCCATGCCTTCTCTTCTTCCTTTTGCCTATTTACTCCCTTCTTTTCACTATTTATCTTTGGCTATTTCCCCATTTCATTCCAATCTACCATACATAGGTCATTCCATTATGAATACTATAAAGTAAAATTAAAACATTTTGATATACATCTAGCCTTGCTGGGCTAGGCCTGATAATATAAATACAAACTTAGCCTAATTTCCAGGTTTTCTGTTTCTTTCAGGATGATGTAAGTCCTTGTTTTTCATTACCAATACAAGATGAAACCTGAACTACAACATATATTTAGTATTTACTAAAGCGACCGTTATCCATTTTTGAGAGGTCTAATTGGCTCCCATAACCCGCGATATCGAAGATTTTAGTTGATTTTGAAATGGAAGTGAAAATGACAGAAAGCGTGCTTGCTAGAATAGAAAAAAGGTTTACATGATTGTATTGTTTCTTTGCAAGTAAAATGCATTTTTATCCCATTATTTTATAAAATACTAATAAAAACAACTATCCCCTTAGTGACGGTGCCTAGCACTTGACATATATCTCTCCCTTTGCATCTTGGTATATATCCACCATTATTCACCTTCCCTTTGGGGGATACTGTAGTTGTTAAATACAATTAAATAAAATGCTGATTGATTATGTATTAAAGTGATTTTATTCTGTCGTATTCTTTTGTCAGTGGTCCCTCAACCTCCTCGGACAGCTGATGACAAAGTTTACTAATAGAAAAGGTAAATAGAAATTAGGACAGTTGTCAAATCATGTACTATAATTATATTAATTATCAAATACTTCTAGCCAAATCCTTTTAAGAAATGTTTGGAGAAATTGGAAGCTGATCTAAAGTATGCACTTACATTGTTTTTCACCAGTGTCATCAGGTCAATATTGTGTTTTCCGGCATACAGTAGGAAAGAGTAGTTGGCTAGCATTCAAACCAAAAGAAAACAAAGTAACATAATTCTATTTATCATAAAGTTCTGTATTATGCAATTGCAATTTGCTGTTAAACAGTGTTACTGCTGCGAACAAATGAATTTCCAAATGACTAGTATTTTTCAAAAAACTATAAGATGGGATGATGAGTAAGTACAGTAAAACATGCATGGTTTGAATACATGTAAGTTGAAATTAAATGTTTAATCTTTGCCATAATGAATGCATAGAGCTGACATTTAAAGTGTTGATTAAACCCTTCATTAGCCCTTTTCTGTTTAATATGTAAAAACTTGAACTCTCTCCATCTCGTGATCATGATCTAGTTCCTTTCCTCATTTCAAATGTCTTTTATTGAACTGGCTTATAATAGCACATTGAGTTAAGCTTGCAGCACCTTACTTTTATAGTAGAAACAGCTAGTTTAATTACTAACTTTTTTGGATAGGTGGATCCCACAGTACATGTAAGTTGGGGATTACGGAATGTAAAATATGTAAAATACGTGATTTCAAAACATTTGTTTTTTTTTCATTGACAGTTAATTTATAACTACTGTGTAACATTTTACAGTAATATCTTTTGATTAGCTCAAAATCGGTCATTCTCTTATCTTACTGTCCCTACTGTACAATACTTGTGCGAGTTCTTTTAACCCACAAAGAAAGTGATGTATTTCCACACACCAGCACTTTACCGCAAAGAAACTTTGATTGATGGTTAAAGTAAAACATTTTCAGCACAACACGTCAAATAAACTTTGATTGATGATCAAAGTAAAATAAATTCAGCACTTCACCACAAATCAACTTTATTGAGGATCAAAGTAAGAATAAAATTTCAAAAGTGCTGAACAATCCGTTGATTAAAAAACTTATGGTTCAACATAAATGTGTCATTAGTTTTGACCCATGAGTAAACTTGTAAGGGACAATTTTCAGCAATGGGATAAAACCTAAACATATACAAATATACTGTTGTACAATTTATGAAAAATAAAAATAGAAGTTTGAAGTATATACAGTAAGTTGTTTTAAAATTGCCAGGTGTGGTGTCTGTAACAGAAGGTTGGCACAATTGGATGTTATTTCCAGCCATTCAGATGTTGATGGACATTGCAGCTCACTGCTGTGAAAACATGTAAGTCTTTTTAAAAGTTTTTTTTCAAACTATATTTTTGTATTATCCAGTAATGCTTCTCTTGGCAAGGTTTTTAATGAATATATGTTGCATTTTTTTATTTCAGTTTTAAAAATTTTGTTTTTAATTAGTTAATTTTTTCTAACTAGTTAATTTTTTCTAACTAGTTTTTTCTAACTTGTTAATTAATTTTATTTTTCTAACCAGTTAATTTTTTTTAAACTAGATGATTTTATGAGAGCTGAAAAAGAATTGTGAATAGAAAATAATTATGAGACAATTTGTATCGATTGCTTGTGTGGCCTAGTGGTAGTGATAGTTGAGTTGAAATCGAGAGTATAGAGGTTTAAATTTTGGTGAGTATGAATAAAACTTCTTTGTGAAAAAATGTGGTTAATTGATGTGTTTAGAGGGTGGAGAGAACATTTGGGGGTGGGGGTACAATAGGTGGGGGTGGGGTGACGGGGTTAGGGTTTGGATTAGGAGAATGGAAGACAAGTGGAGAGAAAAAGAAATAAAGTGAAGAAATATAACAGAAAGACTAATTGTTTTTTGAAACTGGGGTTGACTTATACACTAGGGTGGCTTAATACTGACAATAATTACAATTGATTTTGTTATTACAGAGGTTAAGCATGTTTTTTAACTGTTATGTGTGTCTATTGGTGCTTAAGTTTTTGAAGGGAATTTATAAGATAATGCCACCAAAATCAAAGCGGGCATTGCACTTATCATTTAAATTAACTGTTATTGACTTGCTTGTTAAAAAAACATATTTCTTGTTTGTTGTACACTAGGGTCAACAATGATGCTGATGTTTGTGTGGAATGTATGGTGCAGACTGCCATGAAGTACTCCCCACATCTGGAGTGGGTTGTTGCACACATTGGGTCAGTAAAAGTTTGCTGACAGAGAGTCATAAAATGATTAATAAATGGTGCTGTAGTTGAGCTAATTACTTACCTTTTACATGTAGGCCTCATTCTCCTGCTGGGGCAATGGCCATCAACAGCTGCCTGTAATTTTCTCTGCTCCTGTACAAAGGTCTCCAGTCCTCTCCAGGTGTGGCCCATCTACCGGTTGTCTGCTTCCAGGTTCCTTCTCCAGGTGTTCTTGCATCTTCTTATTTTTCTCATTCTTTTGTGAGGTTCCAGAACAAGGCTGGGTGGTTTTTGCAGAATGAGATCGATACATATCCATCTTCTCTTGATCTCATCTTTAGCTGGTAGTTGTGTTGATTTTTGCAGTATATCTGTGTTGCTAAGGTGCTGCTGATGGCTTCAGACCAGTATCCAGATCCTGAAGAGTTTTCTTCGACAGAATTTGAATTTCTCGAATTGTTGTCTTTGTTGTTCTCTAGGTTTCAGAACCTCACATTATGATTGCTTTTACATAAAATTATTATAAGTAGAACAGCTGAATTTTGATATTGTAAGATTTTCAGAAGTTCATGGTTGTGAATACTGCTATCAGATCCTGATCTTTACATCTGAATCTGTTCCCTCTATTGGTTGCATACAATCCAATGTAGGTGAATGCTTCTATTTCCTTAAGGTTACTGTATTTGCACCGAGCATCATTAGACCTGTGCTGTGCGTTGACTTTTAGTACTTGGATCTTCTGGAGGTAGATTTTGAGGCCCATCTGAGATGAGATTGTTGCCAGGCTTGATGTTTTGTCTTGCATCAGTTGGTAGCTGTGAGAAAGTAACTCTAGATGGGACCAAAGTCTAGCTCTTTGTTGTCGACAAAGTTGATGTACAGTGAGGGGTTCCTTTCAAAGGATTGTTCAAGGATGGTCTGCAGAGTGGCAGTCTGTTCAGTGCATGATCTGTTGTGCTAAAACTCCGTTTGGTTGTCTCACAGCTTTAGTTGACAGCTTTTGCCTTAATTATGCATTTGCAAGTCTTCCCTGGTGCAGCAGGAGCGTAATGCCTCAGTGCTAAGATCTCCTTTCTTGGGCAGTTTGATGATGCGTCTCCTTTCTGTTCCCGTGTCTTCTCAAATAGTGGTAGCAGCATCTCTGCTGTAACCTTGACATTGGTTTTAAGGGCCTCCACCAGGTTTTCATCCGGTCTTGCTGCTTTGCCATTCTTCATTTTCTGATGGCAAGCAAATATTCTTCCTTTGTTGGCTTATCACAGTTTATTTCCAGGTGTGTCTTTGCTTCTGTGTTGATTGGAGAGTTAACAGCTTGTCTGTTTAGGAGTTCCTCACAATTATTGCCCATATATATCTGACCGTGCTTCCAATTTAATGATTCTCTGCCCCTGTTTGTTCTTCATGGATTGCTCTTCTTTTTTTGTTTATCCCTCTTAATTTCTTGGAAACTTAGGGCTGTAGTTGCAATCTTCAGTGTATGCCATTCCTCTTTAGCTCAGCCCATGCCATACTGCAGCATTTCGCCTCTGCTGACACTTGCGCCAGACCGTCTGTTTTGGTCAACCCATGGTCAGAGCCATAAAGAGAGACTGACTTAACGTTATTATTGAAGATCCATATCTTGTTGTGGAGTGAGAGGGCTTTTGATCTCCAGATTGGTCACCAGGTGTTGGAAGCATGTTTAGCACTTGCTGTCTTCATCTGTCCACCTGTCACAGTGACTACACTGCCAAGGTATACAAACTTGTCGACTTTGTTGATATTTTCTTGGTTTACTCATATTGGGTCTTGCTGTCCGTTGTTCACGCTTATGAATTATTTCTTTTGTATCTACTCTTGTTGCTGTGGGAGAACTGATGTCATCCTCAAATTCTAGGTCCTCCAGCTGCTTGGTGAAGGTCCTTTTGATGCCTTTCTTCTTGCCTGCTGTAGACTGCCTCATAATCCAATCATCCATCAGTAAGATTGTCGGCGAGAGCAAACAACCCTGACGAAAGCTGATTGTTACAGAGAAAGGTTCTGTCAGCTTCCTCTTGTGGATAATTTGACAGGTGGCATCTTCATATAGTTGTGGTATGATGTTAACAAACTTTGTAGGAAATCCATAGTGGTACATCAGTCCCCAGATGACGTTTCTGTTAACACTGTTGAGCACCTGCTGAAAGTCGACGAAGAGGGTCTGCCAGTCAAGAGACTGCTTACTGATGATTGTCACGATGTGTTCTGTGCATGACCTCTCTTGGCAGAAACCTGCCTGCTCATCATATCTGCCTGCCTGTTTGTCCAGAGTAGTCTTCACTCTCTCTAGGATGATTCTCGTCAAAGCTTTTCTTGAGATAGACTGTAGCATCATTCCACCCTGGTTGTTGCAGGATGACAGGTCCCCTTTCTTTGGCAGCTTTACAAGATGATTTTTCTTCCAAACTTCTGGCACTCTCTCCTGTTCCCAGATCATGCATAAGAGCGTGTATAGCATCTCAGTTGAAGTGTGGATATCTACCTTCAGTGCTTCGGTTGATATACCATCAGGACCTGCTATCTTCCCTTACTTAAGAGATTTGATAGACTTTGTAATCTCAGTCCTGGGGTGAAGGTTGGTGCATGTTGATGTCTTGGAGTTCGATTAGTGTTGAAATGTCTGGAGAGACTATTGGTGCAGGTTATTTTTAAATAATGTTGTTGCGGTTTCTGGAACGAGCTACATTTTACAGGATTGGGTTGTTATCCCAATACAAACTTCTAACTTGGAGGGCCAGTGAGTGCTGTTCATCTGGTCTCTACCCCTCGTCCCCTCTGACTTAGACAACCCTACCAGAAAACGAATCTCCTACCACCATAGCTCTCAGGGTCATACAGTAGAGACATGAATCCCACAAACCAACGGCAAGGTTGTACTCCCTTGAGGGTGATCACTCTGTACTGCCGTATTTGTGTCCTTGCTTTCTAGTCATGTCAGAGAGAGTTCTTTCATGTTTCTGCTCTAGGTCGCTTTTTTTTTTTTTGTCTGCCATGTGTTAATAGTACTCCCTCTTGCCTTTCTTTTCCACCAGATTCTTCTTTGGGTTTCGATGTGATTCGCCTGGGCTACAGCTCTACTCGCTCAAGTCGTACTTGCATTCACTTCTTCTTTCATCTGTTTTCTTTTCTGTATCTTATATAAGGTATCCACTGATAACCCGTCTTTATGTTGACTCAGTCTTGGTGCAGGTTGTTTTGATGGCTTCTCTTGTCTTGCCATAAAGAATGTCATTGTTCAAAAGCTCTTGCAGAACTTGAAACCCTTTTTTTCAATCCCAGAGTGTAGGATTCTTGTGTCTGCTGGTGTTTCAGAGGTCTCATATTAAACCTTTTTTCTTCCTGATAATTCCAGCTGAAGAGTTGGTCTGTCATTACATCTGCTCCTCTTTTTGCACGCCCATCCTGAAGCAGTCTTCAGAAAAGTACTATGAAAACTGGAAGGAATTGTTTGTCTCATGCGTAAAATTATCTAAGTTCCCCATAGATAAGAGTTAAGAAACAAGAATAGCTATGTCACTCTGTGGCAGGGTCAAACAACGTCATAGATTTAATTATTCTTGACTACTTTCATGAGCATTACCACTATTTTATGACCACACTAACTAGTGGCTATTACCTTAAGAAGAAAATTGGTTCTGAAATAATTGATCCCGATCAAGATACTTGTGTGGAGGGATGGAGCTAATCAAAGCGTTTGGTATCAACTAACAAAACCTATGAAGAAGGTCCAATTTGGTGTTAGCCAGAGCCTTCAACCTACATTTTCCATCTTTGTTTAAAAAACATTCAAACTGTCTTCATTGATGTACATGTTTTCCAACATTTGTGTCCACTGCATTTCTACAGCGATTAATTTAATCGTTTTTCCGTTCCAAAGTTTCGTCAGTTGTATAAAAGACAAATTTTTCTATCAAACATTTTTATCTGGATAATTGGCAAAATAAAAATCTTTTGACACGAGATTTGTTTTTTTTTTGCCAGCGTTGCTTTAGTTTGTTCTTTCATCACCAGATCCTTCGAAACCCTCAGTTCAACAGTGGTCTGACCTTTCTGGATTTGCCTAAAAATAAATGATTCTATCGAAATTCAACAAGGACTAGATTGACTACCTTTTATTAGTGACAAATTATGCTTTGGCTTAACTTTTCTCCCTGAAATTAATTGCAAACATTAAAAACATTTTCTGAAATTATCATGATGCATGGATTTAAATGAATCATATAAAACAATAAAGAAGCAATGAATGCAGCAAAAGCATTTTAAACGTTTTTCTTTTGGCTTACATCCATAAGGTGAAGTTTAAGAAATAATACTACAAAGGTGTGGAAGACTTTAAGGGACAATGTTACGACGATTTGGTTGTTTTGGTCAATTTTTTACTAAAATCCTTACTTAGTGAAGGATGAAAAGTTCCCGACAAACTTTGAGGTGAATATCTAATGAAATATTTTTAAAAAAGTAACCCAGAATAAGTTTTTTGATATTTTTTTGTTGAAGTAGCATCAAAACTTGAAAGGTTGGTCTAACGTTTTCAAGTTTCAATCCATTTCCATCCTCGCCATCCGTAGTAACAAATGACAAGAAACAGATAAACGTCATAATATAGTCTTGAATAGCATACCTAAACCATCATTTTTGGAATTAAGTTGCGGACAAGACGTACTTGGGATTTTAAAATGATGCTAAAGTAGCATGATATAGCCCTTTTAACCATTAACAATAAATGTGCAACATTTGACGGCTGGGAATCACATGATTGACCAATTCAAGAAATGTCAGCTGTTTTTCTTATCAAAATTCAGGTTACATTGAAGCCAGGCAAACTTAGAATATATTACTCAAAAGAATTCCCAGGAATTATGATAAATTTAGTTTGATTACAAAATATGAGCCAAAAAGAAGGAAGGCAGAGTATATCTTAACTATTGTTGCCTGGTTTAAAATGGCTTCCAAAGCAGTTGTATAAGTTATTACTTATAAATGGAATCACTGGCAACTAAAACGAATAGTTTATATCGATTCAATTTATTAATACCTTTTGAAAAGTCACAGCTTCATACATTTAGCCTTAAGTATTAATTCACCTAGATATTGTAGTTCAAGTGCTCATCTGATGCTCTGTTTTTAACTCCAGGGCTCATTTTCATCACATCATTATAGAGAAGCTTCTAGTGACTGCTCTAAAGGCTTACACTGGTTCCTTAGCAACAGATGATAGCAATAAGACTGTCTTGATATCAACAATTGTTCAGGTTTTGAACTACCTTTCCGTCCAGCACGGACAAGAGATAAAAGAGAACGTTTTGGCCTTGTTTAGGGTAAGTTCTTTAAAAAATAAGTTAGTATTTGAGCATGCCCTAAACAGAATACCCGACTCTTACAGTGAATATGTTAAGGTTCTTTCTGAGTTCTTTGATAGACGATTCAAAGACTGTAACTATGGAAATGTCATCATCGAGAACATAGCAAATCATTAGGATAGGAGTAAGCATTTAATTAATATATTAATTATGTACAAACTGCGATTGACTTTGTGGACCAAGGTTATTAGCAGTGAGGTTTTTGAAACAATTTGTGCACCATTGTAAAATTACATTGAAACTGTCTACATAAAAGCAAACAGCGATTTGTAAAGAGATTGTAAGTAACCATTGTCTAAATTTGTTCACAATTTTGTCGTACACCTTTACGTAAAGTAGCACTGATGCACACACTAAAATTGACCTGCTCTCAACAGCTGTAGATTGGTAACTGGCATTTTGATGATGACTCTTTATTTGGATAGGGTGCGTAATTACATTAATTATGTACCGTATTCTCCCTTACGGCTCTATATTAAACTAAGGCTAAAAGACTAATAAAAACTACAATATGTACAATAATGGAATTAAAATATTCAAATAACATGCATAAAATTCTACATTAAAAATCTAAAGAGGTCAAATATAAAAGTTAATGAAAATAGATATTAAAATATTAATTCAAAATACTGTATCGACTTTAAAAGTATCTGGTTATACTGACTTATATAATAAATTTGTAAAAGTCCTTCCTAGACTCCTTGAGTTGAGGTTTATTTTCGTTTCTAAATCCATCGACGTTTTCCAAGATCCGTAAAAAAAAGTGCGTTTTAGACTATTTGTCCTTGGCTTTGGCAGACAGTTCTACATTATAAGTTCATAAGTTCAGCAAATATAAATATTTGAAAGCAAATCTGTTTGTGTTACAGTGGGATCTAAATAAGAATGAGACAGAACACAAATCATGATTCTCTTATATATTTTGGGACTAAGTTTGCAATTGCTTAAATTGTGTATGCAACTGCGACGGTCACAACGTCATTTATTATTTTGTTACCTACTAAGCCTGGACATCAATTTGTTCTAGCCAAAAATCTAAGTTTATCAAACTTCACATTGTCCTGGAGAGTTTAAAATTTCATTACTTACTTACTTACTTACTGACTTACTTAATTACTTACTTATTTACTTATTTCTCTTCGTCCCAGGTGGGACATAAGGCCAGTATTAGCTGTCTCCACTACTTACGGTTTTGGGCGATGCGTCGTGCTTCGCTCCAGGAGAGGTTTAGTTCTGATGTGATCGTTTTCCTCCAGGTGGTCTTTGGTCTCCCAGGTTTCCGCCTTCCAGATGGGGTCCATTTCAATGCGACTTTTGGAATCCGCTACTGGTCCATGCGGAGAATGTGGTCTAGCCATCACATACGGCGGTATCTGATCTCTTGTACCACGCTCTTGGTATTGGTCTTTTTATAGAGTTCTTGATTTGAAATTACTTTAGGCCAAAATATACCGCAAATCCTTCTCAGACATCTGTTGTGAAAGACTTTAAAATTCATGCTCTAAATTAACGTTATTAGTTGTTTTCCATTTTAGCCATCAAGAACAAAAGCAGATGCTTCAAACAGTGAAGGTAAGTTGTTAAAGGAGAACTGAATGCTAAAACTAATCTATTTTTGTTTGAATCTGTTGGTATAGTACATTAACTTTGTGATTTTTTTTAAAATTAAAGTCAAATTACATTGAGAAATTTAATATAGAAACTAAGAAAACTCTCTAGAAAAGGTTTGATACCGTGGTCGCTAATGAGATTGTTAGCGGTATAGTATGACGTAAGTTACGATAATCTGAGAGCAGTGTGCTTCGAAATCTTGATATTTTTTGGGCGATCAATGTCTTTTGAATTTTTTTTCTTTTACAGCAGCCAAAAGCCGCACAGTAAATATTTTTCCTCGTTTTAATCATTCCCACATGGTAACGTCATAAACAACCGCTGACATCACATATTGAGCCGCCGATCAAATTTTGTCGATTCGTTAGAAAACATCAAATATTTCTAAACTGCTCGGCTAACAGCTTAAAAAAAACTTCATATAGTTGTTCTGCTATGCCTAAATGTTCAAACGATGAAAAGTCAGTTGTAGGGTTCGGTTCTCCTTTTAAAGGGTAGTGATATTTTTATATTTTGGATAGTCCAAATTTCTCAATTTATTGTGACAGTAACTGAAGAAGGCACGTTTTCTTAGCTGAAATAAAGTGGTTTTCTAAAATCTAATAATTATTAATACGATTTATCGGCTTATCTTATTGCTGTTTAGTTCTTAAATGTTTTTGTCATAGGATCTTCAGATTCGACGTGCAAACATGCCGAAAGTACCTCTACCCCGGCTGGCTTGATATAATTACAAATGAAAAAGATTCATAGTTGTGCATACATGCGATATTAGATACACAACATCGTCGTCATCATCATCATCATTCACATTTTAGACATCTATTTTCCATGCTTGCATGGGTTAGACTGCTCAGTTCGATTTTGTGTCAGATCTGTCTTCAGAGATCTCAAATCACTATCCACGACTTTCCAAGTCTTTCGATGTCGTTCTTTTGAGGTCTACACATAACAATAAAATGTACTTGTTGCGTGGTTGAACATTAATGGAATAAGATTGTTTTAGCACCCAGTCGAAAATTTCTGCAGTGTGGGAACTTTAGTTTTTTTCCTTTCTTAGCCTCTGTTTCGAGCATATTTAGCCTTTTTGTTTTTAAAAAGGAATGCCCTACTAGACATACAAAAGTTATCAAGTAAAAAGTTCCTTTCCACTTTTTTTTTAGGAAGCAGTAACTCTGACGATGCTTACCGTGGTCAACAACAACCTCGCAGTAAACCATCCCATGCCAGGGTTCAGAGACCCATGAAGGTACAAAAAGTTCATAAGAAAGTTAAAACCGTTTCAGCAAAGAAAACCCGTGCAGCCTCGAAGCCAGTTGCACAGGAAACTACAAGCTCAACGTCGCCTCCTTCAGCTGAAATGAATGCATTTGGCAAAGGGATAAGTATGCAAGGAAAGTCACTGCAGACCAGACGAGTAACAGACCCCGAAGATGATGCCACAATATTGGTGAGAAGAAATTACTGTTTATCTGTTTTTCCATTTTTGATTAATACATTACAATTATAACAAATACTTTATTTCCATATTTACGTAAAAGCACAATAGAAACAACAAACTGAATATAAAAAACGAACTTTTTTAATACAGACATGTTTCGGCAATCCTATACCATCATCAGTGCGAATAAATGAGCTAAGTTACAAAAAATGTTATTGGATATATATAATACGTTAATTACAGACAATAGAAATCAGTATAATGTTACAAATATTGACAAGCAATTGACGTATGTAAAGCAGACGATATACAGACTAAGTAACAGAACAGTAAAGTGTGTATCAAAAAACTTAAGCCTGAACTTAATAAACAAGTTCACCACTTTAACACTATTCTTAGTTTGTAAATATGTTTCATACTTTACTGTTCTGTTACTTAGTCTGTATATCGTCTGCTTTACATATGTCAATTGCTTGTCAATATTTGTAAAATTATACTGATTTCTATTGTCTGTAATTAACGTATCTATCCAGTAACATTTGTAACTTAGCTCATTTATTCGCACTGATGATGGTATAGGATTGCCGAAACATGTTTGTATTAAAAAAGTTCGTTTTTTATATTCAGTTTGTAAATACTTTATTTAATGTTCCTACGTTCAGATAGCAATTGATCAATCTCAAAGATCTGATTTTGGCATATTTCAGTTTTTTTAAAGCGTTCTCTAGTATTTGAAACTTTTATTTGCTTATGAAGAAAACCTTTTTTCTCCTAAACTAAATTATCAGATATTCTCACTTAAAATGCAATTAACCCTTTTTCTTTTTTTTGTATCAAACTATTTATCGTACAATATTACGCACGTTTCGATTTTGGTCAATTCTTCCTTTTTCCCTATTACTTTGAAAGTTTCCTCCATCTTGGTTCATTGGCCGTGTCCTGTAGGGGACTGGTAATAGCAAATGACATCAATGGAAAATTATGAAAGCATTATTTGAAACAGAAAGTATTGCCTTATAATTTTAAATTTTAGAAATTGATATTATTTAACGAATTCATTTAGATATTCACACTTAACTGTCTTGACGTTTTATACTTTAGATAAGTTTAGGGTGGCTATTACCAGCTCCCTTCAGGATCCAGCCATAATTCCCTTAAGAATCCCAACTGGTAGGAAGCAAACCAGTTGGCTATTTACAAAGTGTGGTGAATTTGCCCCTAGTATCACCGAGGACAAATTTATTCAGTAGTCCGAGTCGGGGATTTGAACCCGGACCACTAAGCCACGCTGTCTCCTCCGGCATGCTTATGCCATCATCAGTTTAACAGAATGATAAATAATACGTGTTACAAGTATAGAATACACGAATAAATTATTTACAATATGACGTAATGCATTATAGTGAAACGGAAATTAAAGACAACAACAACAACAACAACGACTTTTTTTTCACCTTAAATTACAAACCTCATGTTTAGATCTAGTGTTAAATTGATAGGTGCCGATTGGCTGGAATAACCATAGGGGCTAAACAAGCCAGCCAACCAGTACACTATTTTTGTTTACAAAGTTTATAATCGGTCATAACAAGGAATTGAAATAACAACAAAAATGAAAATTACAACAATAACAATATTAATAACAATAATATAGTGAATGAATAAAAGTAAGCGATGATTTAAAAACGATTAATTTAATAAGATGACAAAATTTTTTCTTTAGATGTTGTTTTAAATGATTTTATAGGAAGTGACTTGCAAATTCTTTGCAATATGGTAATTTATAATTAACATATGAAAATCTTTTAACGCAGTAATTGATAGCATTGCAGTCATTAATTTTGAGGTGACAAAAAATCTAAACTGACGATTTACTCACAATTGTTAAATTACATTTTTATTACAGCTACACTGTGCGGAGTATAAACAAATTCCTGGAAATTGAAAATGGCCAAAGGCTGCGCTTAGCATTACGCAAATAATCTTAAATGTTAAATAAATGACTACATTTTTTAGTTTTTTGTTTAAAAAATAACAATGCGCAACTCAAGTTGCGACTTTCAAAAAAAAAAAAGAAAGAAAAAGAAAAAGAAATTGCAATACTAACGTGAAACAAACCCGTGATCTGACCCTTGGCGAGCAGAAATGCGAAGGTCAACGATTCGATTAATTTGGGTCAGTGATTGAGATATAAACCATTCAACGATTATTTTGAGAAACTCCTAAATGACAAACGACAAAAAAATCATGCTTTTCAAGCTGCAGTAATTATAGTATCACTTTTTCTTTAGTTAGGAGAGACCCGCTAATAAGAGTCGGAGCGGGAGATAAAATTTCTTAAAAAGGCGTTTTGTCTCTCTGTACTTGTAGTAATAGCATGGTAGACGAAACGTCAGTTCTTTTATATTCTATCTGATGAAAAAAGGATCAAAACATTTCAATCTTGGTGGAGTTGCCTTCATTGAACTGTTGTACTTACTCATGGAGATTGATAGCGGGCTGATAGATAGATAGACTTTATTGAATCATAACTACAATAAGCAGCCCAGAGGCTGAATTGCGTAGAATATACAATATATAAAAATATGACTACATATAAAATATAATACGATATATACAGATAATTCATTAAAAAAAGAGGTAACAAATTATAACTACATCTAAAAAATGTAACAGATAAATAAAATTAATTAAAATTAATTATCGCTGTCATATTTCAATGCACCTGCAATTTTAAAAGCTATTCTTATTTCCTATGGCGTTATATCTATTTGTTCTACACATAGGAACACTGAAGGGCCTTTTCTTTCGTAGTGTAACATTTGGCCTGGTTTTGTTGAAAGGCAGAAAATGATGTAAATTATCTGACTAATTAAAAACAATTTTTCTAAAAAAGATCTTACAATGACGTTCTCAACTCTGAAATAAAGTTTCTAATCATCAAAGGGTAAAGCACTTCGTTCTTGTAGTTGAACTGAGTAAAAATTCGCCTTCCTGCGGTGAGCATCCTATCGGCTGAAGCACATGTACTTAACTTCGTTACAATTTATAAGAGACACTTAAATTTATGCACGCTGCGTTTAACAAAATTGTGTCTAAAAATAAATTAGTAGCATATGGAGAGAAATCAGAGTTAACGTCTCTGAGAAGAACAAGTTTACCAAGATATTTGATATTGATTGTTCAATGATTACGTAATTTACGGGTTCAACCATATTGACAGATTTATTAACTATAAAGATGTCCCAACGATAGTTCTAGTACACTTTTAATTCTAAAGTTCAAACTTCCATTATCAATAAACGTGTGGAAAGTGCCATTTGCGTGCAGGGGAAGTCAATTCAGTACTTGATAGTCAAAACAGATAAACTTGCAAATAACGCTTTTTTATCTCTATCATTTATGAGCTGTATGAGTGTTCGCACAAGATGAACTTGTTTACTTTAAAGGAATTTATTCAAGATCACGTGCTTTCAATTAACCAACAACTGTAGATTAAGAAGTGTCTTTAAATTGGAGATAACTTCGTATCGAATGTATGCAGTGAAGTAACTTTCCATCTTTATTGCTCGTGTTTGTAGAAACAGTAAACCTGATTGAAAAGACTGACTTGTCTTCAACAACTAGTACTGAAAGAATCTCATGATTAAGGTGAGTCCTATTAGAATATATACGGCGCGTATAGACTTGAAAGTTGCGGTAATTTTATCTAACAAACTACAAGCAATCAACACCGCGACCTTCAATCTTTGAAACGGTTTGCTTGAAATAATTTGTAGTGTCTTAAGACCCTAAACGGGAAAGCAAAGTCAAGAGAACGTGCTAATTGTTCGCTATTAAGTGCTGGCGGGATCTCAACCAAAAAGTGCCAAGTGGTGTAGTTTTCAACGGTGACTGGACTCATCGTTTGCTTGCACAAGGAGAAAGAACAGACTGATTCTAGACTTCAACTCAGTTGCCTGTTACTATCCATAGAAATTTGGTTTACCTTGTGTTCAGTAGAAATTGGCAGAGTTTTTCTTCTTTGTTTCTCAAAGTTTACTATATGGTATGCGTTGTGGCAAGCTCTTTTATAATTCTATAAAGAGAAGAGAGAAGAGTTTTCAGTGAGATTAATAGCCTCAACCTATTTAGTTGATCACACACGCAGAAATAAACCGGCATACAACAGATACAATACTTTTTAACAAAAGGATGGCTTCTCTGAAACATTTAATGAATTATCACTATGTTCGTAAGAGTACATTTTTCGCCGTGCCATGGAGATGTTTTTTCAGCTACAGTCCACTTTCTCAACAAAATGTCTAACCACATTTTTGTAAACGGATGTTCCAATCATTTATTAGCTTCCAAATATATTTGATTCCCCAGTTTAGTTGAAAAATCAGTAATAAACTTTTCACAAATTAAATATATGGCACTTTAGAGTAATTAGTTATTACCCACAAAAAACCTATAAAAAGCTAAGATAAATAGTTAAAAATCTACTTGTCAAAGTTTTTTGAACAACCCTCAACTGAGTTTGCCCCGAATTTGCGGTCCATCATATTGAAAATTGTTCATGGTGCGAACAACAGCAATCGCACTCTACCGTTAATTTCTTCAAAACTCAAGTAAAACTTTCAATAAAAACACTGCTTGTTTGTTTTTTTTCTTTTTTCTATTTTTTTTTTTTTTTTTATCGAAAGAAATTGTTATACTGATAGAGGAGCAGGGCATTAAGTAAGGTTAATTTGTTTCCTAAGAAATCATGCTTTCTTCTCAGTGATTATCATTCAATTAAGGTATAGGATTAATTTCTGATCAGTCATAATAACTAAACAAATATTAGTTAAAATGAATGTGTGGATTCATTATATTGACGTAGAAAATGCGAACAAGACTAAATAATTATGTGTAAAATGTCTCAAAGGAAAAGTTCTGGCTTCTACCAGCTACGTGTTCACTAATGGATGCGTAAGTTTCGTGATGGCTAATCCGATCCGTTTGTCGGCCTAAAGATGTACAGATCGGAAGTTGTAAACATACTTTTATATATCGAAAACATGTAAAAGACAATGTTTGCGATATCAGTTTGCCTCTTTCTGTTCCGTATTCGGCGATGGCTGCGGAAGAAACCCTTTGAACCTTACACTTGCATTTGGAAACCTTTTTCAAAAGACTTAAAACCGAAATAAAATTTTATCGTAAGACACTTTTTCAGTGATAATCAGTACTTTAGAAAAAAAAATGTTTCAAGCATGTGCGTGCTATACATTCATTCTTGGTGTCTGGAATCCAAGATACGTTTCTTGAAATCAAATTACCAGGTACACTCTTTTTTTTATAAGAACGTCGAATTTTTCGTTTGAGGCTGAACGTTCTTAAATATTTTCGGGATATCAGCCTCAAATG
>JAOBBB020230590.1:0-11428 GCA_025331005.2 Zoanthus gigantus | reverse complement strand
CTAAGAGTAAGAGTAAGAGTAAGAGTAAGAGTAAGAGTAAGAGTAAGAGTAAGAGTAAGTTAGTAAGTAAGTAAGTAAGTAAGTAAATAAGTTAGTAAGTAAGTAAGTTAGTAAGTAAGTAAGTTAGTAAGTAAGTAAGTTAGTAAGTAACTAAGTAAGTAACTAAGTAAGTAAGTTAGTTAGTAAGTAAGTAAGTAAGTAAGTAAGTAAGTAAAAAAGTTAGTAAGTGAGGGTAACTCTTGGTCTTCGGTTTGTCTTCGGCTCTTCGGCTGCGATATTAGTCGAAAGAAAATTGGTTTTCTTTGGAATGAGTCACAGAGAGATTTCGGGTTTGTTTGGTGCTCTTCGTGTACCATCTGCGGCGAGCGGTACGCCGTGGATTGTGCAAACGATAATTACCGATATGCCTTTCGCCAATGGTAGAATTAATATCGATAGTAACAACGTCTAAGCTGCGGCGGTTTTGTGAGTTTTCAGGTGCGATCGCCGAGTGAAGGTAAGAGAAAGTGTTCTTTAATTTATACCATTTTGCACTTAATTTGTTCTTACTGCAGCAATGTTTGTTCCAAGTAGTATTTTGCATTTCCATGTGCTAAGCCCTCAAACTTTTTTCTTATTTATCATGCAAATCGTTTGTACTCTTTTGTCACGACGTGCTATCAAGACTAAAATATCACTTGCAAAAAAAGGGAATATGCCAAAATTCTTATCTTCGGGGAAGAGTTGATCAAAAAAGTTTAAATCTCTTTTAAATTTTAAGGTTTTTAAACAATATAATATTGATCATCTTGGGCGATAATCGAGGTTTGTCAGAAAACTAGAGTTTTCAGATGCCTTGTAGCTGCTACAAAGTATGGAAACATACCTTTTTATTCAAATACTTTTTACTGATTCGAGATTTTTCAAAACTATAATTTCGTAAATGTAGAAATGTTAATTTCACACAATCATCAACCCGCCCGACATTCTCACATGTTTGGTGATATAAAATTAAGTTCTCTGTTCGATTCATGAGTTATTTTTTCAAATAATTATAACAATTGTTCTGTCATTTGAATATGATTTGTTTTATACAAGCGGTAGCATATTTTTGTGGCTACTGCGTCGATAGACGGTAGCCACTTGGTCGCCATGCAGGTAAGTGTAACACTACAACAGGAAGCCTAGGCAAGTCACCAAATACCACAGGAAGCCCGCATAATTTCGTAACATTGTTCATCAACTGTCAGCCGATAATATTTCCGACTTGATCATTTGAGTATGATTTGTTTAATACAATATTGTAAAGTAACTCAAACAGTAACCACATGCAGTTCTCGACTGCCTATTTTTTGTCTTGTATAAATGGAAGTTTGTAATGGCGGAACAGTGCAGAGATCAGATCTTACCAATGATTTGAGTTTTATTATTTTAAAACAGGAATGCGGTTAACTCGGTTATCCAGCTTGTTTGTTTTTTACCTTTTATTGTTTTCTTCAATTAGTATTTCTATCGTACACAACAGTGCCGTGTAGTATAAACAAAGAACTACAGTCACGATCCTAAGTTCATTATTTTTTGATAAATTTCACTGATTTTCAAAACTGTTTAAATTGTTTCAGGACTCTTGTTCAATGCCCTTGATTCTTATCCTAACTTTATACTGCTAAAATAAGGACCTCAAAAAGTTTGATCACGTTAAAGCTAAATGTATTGGAGCAAACGTTATGATATTTGGATTGGGATAATGAATGTCGGATAAAAACAAAGAATAATTTACATTTATAGGTAAATCAAAATACTAGATGTCCTTGGATTCAAACGAATGAAAATTTAACACATTGAATACATAATTAAGGAAGTTCTTTGTTACAACAATCTTCGCAAAACTGTATCTAAAACCGTAAAAAGTTAAATCGGTTATACCTCCTGCAAATGTCATATCACAATAAACCTTGAATGGATTTCCGGAACTCTTCGGGTCAATCCAATATTCACCATCGGTAGTGATTCCTCGAACTTGTAGGATCTGGAGACACGACTTACAAGAATTCTGGTGTTCACAAACTGCTAATATACAAAATTCTGGCCGCTTTCACGAAGTTTGATCGGAATTATAAAATAAATCTTCGTCTTTGAATTTTCTCAAAGACAACTTTTAGCTTCTTGGAAGGCTTGCTTGCTGCTTGCGTAGTCGGTCTTCGAATTTTGTAATTTAGTGCTAAAACCAAAAATTGTTGTATAATCTATTTCCTCTATTTGTACTTCACTGATATTTTCATACATGTTCCGATGAACACCGGTCAATACAGGTAGATTTACAAGAATAAATGCTTTAACTTACTACAACATTTCTATAACGCAGGTATGCGACTCGCACATGTATGCACAAATCGGAGGAAAACCACTGTACATACCAGTCGCGTATAGCCAGCCAGTTGTTTCTGTAATCAATTTCTTCCATCTACGGGTCGATACAAGAAGCACGATGAATAAAGTGTCTGATTCATGCTAAGGGCCCGATTACATGGAGTGTTTCAGCCCGGGCTGAGATCTCATGCAGCCTGTTTACGGGGAACTGAAACTCCCGTCCGGTCTCTGACATATCATGGTAATAAAAATGAATTTCCGATTACATGAAGCCCGGGCTGAATTCGTGCCTGGGCCCAACTTTCCAGCCCGGGCTGAATTCGTGCCTGGGCCCAACTTTCCAGCCCGGGCTGAATTCGTGCCTGGGCCCAACTTTCCAGCACGGGCTGAATTCGTTCCTGGGCCCAACTTTCCTGGGCCCAACTTTCCAGCCCGGTTTGCACCTACCGGGCTGGATATTCTAGCCCAACAAAAAAGGCTGAAATCAGTTTGCATGTAATCGCAGTGAAATTTCAGCCAGGGCTGAAACGGCTGCTCTGCTGAGTCCACGTTGTAATCTGAACACAGGCAGCCCAACCTTAGTGTTAGTTAATTCATCGATTGAGTTTGTATGAACTATGAGATAAGTAACGCTTCCATTTTGAGCAAAGGTCAAAAATAAATCTTGTTTACCTCATTTTTTGTCTATTTTTGTCTCGCTTGTACGTTTAAGGGCCATAAGAAGTCATTTAGGGGTGATTAGTGGAAAATCGGTGGTTCTCCAGGTAAGAAAGAGAGAAAGGATGGCGGCTCCAGGTGTTGATCAATCACCTAAATGGCACGATAAATTCTCTCCTGACTGCCGGATCGACACAAAATCACGCCTGCCATAAATAAATAAATGCTTTAACTGCGAACTTTCGTCTGGGTTCCAACAATCTAAACCCGGAGAACAGGAGAGCTCATTTTCTTGTCTAAAGAGAGCGAACTGGCTTTCTAGATACTCGTTCACGCCATATCCTGGCTACCAACGTTTTTTTTTTTTCGGTACTTTGTAAAACAACATTTCGTGACGTCACTTGCGCGCACCACTGCTCAAATAATGCATTATTTATTTTTTTCATAAGGAAGCCCAGTTTATAGATTTTTTTTTTATTTACTTGTAACCGCATATTTTTCAAGTATAATGCATTTAATGCAAATAAGCTAGCGGCAAATAAATTAAATTGAATTATTAAATCAAATTTAACGTTCAGTATATCCACGACACTTTAGACGGGAATAGGAGCTAAATCCTTGATGGGCCAACTGTAGTGTTAAGCAGATGAGCCTGACTCTCCTGGCCGGGACATTCTTCCTTCGCAAGTTAATTCCCAGCAAAGCAGTTTAGAAACCTGGTAAAGATAGAAAGCTACTACAGCCTTTACAGCAAAGAAAGTCATACAAATTGTCGAATCTCTGTAAAGCCGCAGATCGACCCAAGGACCTTGGGATGGAATGGCCTCGAAATCGTTAACAGCCTTCTAGTCTCTTATTCAAGATCCTAAGTTCTTCTTGGCATAAAGATAACATACAATATAATCAATATTACAAAACAATATAAAATATTTTATCTTGAGTATTTGTGTATATTACACAGTTGATTCATGCAATATTGCCTGATCGTTGTCATCTGAATTTTGCTCAACTGCTTCTTGATCAACATTTTGCCTATCGTATTTCTTTCTAAGGCAGGGAATAAAACAAAATATTACCACGGCTAACATACAACAAGCACTGGCCAAGTAAAAGGACGGATCAAATGTTCCATATACATCTGCCATGTGACCTGCAAAAAGCCATGCCATTTATCACGTAAAAATATTGCACAGTTTCAGCTACTCTTTTAAATGGATTGTAAGGTAGTGTTTCAACTTAACACGTGACTGGTAGTAGTACAACTCTTAATTACTTAAGTTGACCGACTCGCAAAAACAACAACAAACTGTCTATAGCCTTGTTAAAACTTTAGGAATTACCATACAAACAGATTTTTCAGGAATCAACAATAAGTTGATTAAAACGATTTCCAATTTCACAATGCTAGAAAACGTTTACAAACTGGCAAATTGGATTCCAACAAAAGATAATCTAAATTCCTCTTAACATAATAATAACCATGATAAATAATTTTTATATAGCGCCTTTAACTAAAGTTCTAAGCGCTTTACATTTAAAAATTACTCTTATTTTATGGAGTCAAAACTATAAATAAAAAAAATACTGAAAGATGTAACAACACAGGAGTAATTAAGTGTACGATAGTTTATATAGATAGGGTTTTAGTGAGACTGGAAACAGTTGACAGATGAGACAGGTTTGATATGTTTCGTAAGTTGCACAGACTTGAAACTGGCAATAACCATAATTCTTGAGATTGAAGTAGTGAATCTTGAGAAGGAGTGCACTAAAGGATCGTAAGGTTTAGTCGAGCTTGTAGGGCACCAAGAGTTCAGAATGTAGGTAGGGGCTTGACCATGGAGGGCTTTGAAGGTAAGTAGGAGGATTTTGAAGATTATACGTTTCTCTGTAGGTAACCAATGAAACTCAGCAAGTACGGGAGTAATATGATCATACCTAGAAGTGTAAGTCACAAAGCGACAAGCAGCATGAAGCACATTTCAGAGTTTCTGCATGGAATACTTGGGCAGACCATAAAGAAGAGAGTTATAGAGTCCAATTTAGGCGTAACAAAAGCGTGTATAAGGTACTTTCTGATCCGGGATATGTTTCTGAGATGAAAAAGACAGATTTGCAGATACTGTTGACATGGGATGACACTGTTCATAGTTTCATCAAACATTGCACCAATATTTCTTAAGGTCTTTCTTTGGATGAATCATTTGGTCCCCAACTTAGAAGGATCATGCAGGCTTGGCACGAAACTTAGAATAGAATATTGCAAGTTCAGTTTAAGTTTGCTAATGGTCATCCAATTTCGAATGTCCAGAATGCACATTTCAATGATTCGCTTTATCTCCACCATCTTATCAGAAATGTTCCAAATAAAAGTTACGTAAATTTGGGTGTCGTCTGCATACAGACGGAATTTGACGTTATGCTGGCGCAGTAGGTCGGCCAAAGGCGATTCATACAATAAATACAGAATAGGTCCAGAGGCCGATCCTCGGGTGGCACCCTGATCACTATTACACACCGATAATCTTGTGCCATTTATGAAGACAAAAAGTGTCCGTTTGCTCAGATATGATTGAAACCAATTCCAGGCTTGCTCTTTTTGAGACTGTTGAGAAATATTTCATGTTCAACAGTGTCAAAAGCTGCAGATAGATCTAGGAGCAACAATACAACACAACAGTTGTTATCAATTGATCGCAACATGTCATTTTGTACAAAGCCGTTTTACAGCTTTGGAATTGTTTATATGCAGATTGAATAATTCAAATAGATTATTCTTCTGAAGGTAGGTTATAAGGCGAGTTGTGACAACTTTTTCTGTAACTTTGATTAGCAGCCTCAAATTTGAAATGGGTCTGAAGTTCGCATAATGAAACACCTTCCTTTAGATTTGAAGGCATTGTTGAGAGTTCAAGGGACAAATTGACGATGTCTGTGATGAGAGGAACGAGATGCTCAAGATGTTTAAGAAAAACAGAAGAAGGCACTGGAGACAGATTACCTGATTTGGTTGCACTTCTTCTGCCGTAGCTGCTGAGAGTTCGTTGAGTTTACAATTAAGTCGAGACGCAATATTACCGCTATAATCGGCAGGAAGTATTTTAATGGTTTTTAGCTCTTTTCTGATATTGTGGATCTTGATTTCAAAATAATCAGCCCTCTCGTTTGCACGGATACTGTCAGAGCTACAAACAAGATAAAGCATTTCATGCTTTCGATGCTGTAAGCATCACTAAGCGGCTGGGAGAACTAAACAACGACTTTTGATCATCTCCTGCCTCACCAATCAGCTTGGAATAAAATTCCATTTTTGTGTTGACGATTAGATCTTGAACACGAACACATTGGTTGGTGTAGGCCTGACGATCGAGATTACGCCTTCTGTGTGTACAAAGGTGCAGCAGGGCGTGCGCTGATCGTTTTTCTCTGTAGTGGTGCATAAGACTCGAGCACAGATGGCAGTACACTTTGATATTGATCAGAAAGCCGCGAAACTCTTAGATTCGAGACGGATGGTGAGTGTAATTGAGATCCTGTTCAAATTGCTCATGAACAATGTTACGCAGATTACGATTTGTTATAAGTTTCCTTCGAGTATTTGGCTTGCTAACATTCCATGAGCAGAGGCAGTCAAAGTGATTAGCTTTCCATGGGTCGTGGACATCATCAATGTTGGAAATTAGATCTTCATCCTAACTTGTTCTTATAAGATCAAGCGTGTGACCATTTTTATGCGTTGGAAAAGACAGTATCGGAAACTTTATTTTCCAATTCATTGCTTGTGTCGTCCACATGGAATGATTAATTTACAAGGTGCTGTGGCTAAGCGTTGCAACAACATTGGAAATTCCTCGAAAGAAAACTAGATGCCTAATTTTTCTTCGATTGCTTGGGACAACAAACAACAATAATTCGTGTAGCAGTAACATTTGTCAGTGTCACTTCAAGGTATTCAAACGATCTAAATGTCTACGTCTACCTGTGTCTTTCCATTTTTAGAAAGGATTTGTAGAGCAGTCCCACACCACCAACGGATCGACTGATTCTGGGATTGCGCAAAATAACATATTCACTGTGGCTAATAACAAGGATAACAAATCACTGTCAGGGGTAAGCCATGCATGTTTTTCATCCAACCAGTTTCAATCAAATGGGTTGTACCACCGTAATATAAATTTTATCTATTGATGAAATAAATTCTACGAAATTGTGACCTATTTTCAACCTGCAAATCAATTGGATTCCATCACAAGATCAACTGTACTGCACCAACGGGTGTAGTTGGTTCTATCAATCATTACGCTAGGTTTTACGAACTGGTAAATAATCCCACCTATTCCAACAGGTGAAGCGAATTCTGCTAAAATTTGATTATGGACTCAGTCAGATGGGTTATGACCTACCGAGCCTTGTTTCGAGATTACTGACAGAAAAGCAATATATAAACACCTAACTTAAATTTTTAGAACGCTTGAATATTTTGGATGACGTTGATTTCTTCATAACTCAATAATCTCCTTCTTGGGATCTCTTGATCTGAAGAGGGCTCTCAAGAGCCAAAACATATTAGAATTCTGACAACTTTGAAACCTGAGCTCAAGAACAAAAGACGTTCGAAGATAAGAGATCCCAAGAAGAAGAATATTGAGTTATCTAACTTTAAAAAAAGGAATAAAAATACAATTTACCTGATAGTGGAGGGCCAATGACGAATGAAATGGATAAAAACAGCATAAAAATTCCATATCCTGAGGTTTTCTTAACTGGATCACTAAAGCACTCAAGACCGCAGATATTTGCACTTGTTACAACAAATCCATCTCCAAACCCAAAAAGTAATGCGAATATTAACATTAGTTTGTAACTGGACAGTACAGGTAACATGAGAAAAATAATTCCCAGAACTACTAAGGACAACTGAAAGACGAACAAGGGCTTGACTTTCTTGATCTGTGAAAGCAGACCACTTCCTGGCCGTGTGAAAGTAGCTACTAGTCCCATGTACAAATACAATCTCGCAAAGTATTTGTCTGGTATACCAATATCTTTTGCATGTTGAGCCTGAAAAAAGTATCAAAGAAATTATCAAACTTGTGTATCTATCACGGTTCCCATGTACTTTATTTTCAGAATGCAGTGACAAACATTTCAGGTTAATAAAAAGCATAATAATCAAACAAGCCGCAAATGAATGCCTCCAAAGCTTCACCCAAATGTGCTTCAAGCGTGTATTTCTTAATCGACACAGCTTAAATTTCCCTTTCGAGAAAATCAATGTCTAAACCTTTACAGTTCTTTTATCGCATTTAAAAATGCTTAAAGTGCTTACAAAAATTCATGTTATTATGTCCCTTCCTCCGTGTCAAACAAATATAACTAGAATGAAGCAAAAAGCCCAAATGAATTTGTCAGTATATTCAGTCTGTATGAAATGAAACTGAAACACCTTAAGTTCCGTTCCAACACTTCAGCTCCGACTCAAACTTTGACTTAAGAAAATAGTATATACAAAATAGTTGGTGTTTGCAGGTGGCCTCATGTTCCACTGTGCTGTTAGTTGGTGGTTGTCTGCTGTGAGCCACTCGTCGTACATTTCTCGCGTTTTCTCTTTTAGGGGTTTGGTCCAATTTACATCGGGGGCTTGAATAAACTTGGTACAACCCCAGCAACAATTACGAGATCAATACAGCCTTTATTAAGGATTGCTCTGATTTCTTGTGTCTGATGGCAGCAAAAAGAGTCCCAGGCTAATAGCCGTCGTTCTTCAAAAGTAAAACCCCCAAGGACCTCTCTGCAAAATTGCTGTGTTAGCTCATCATCCATCAGTGTCAAAGCAGAGGTTTCCACAACACATTTTGCTTTATACTCGTCGTTAAGCTTTGACACTTTAAGTTCATAGTTCAATTGCTCTTGTAGCCTGCGAAACTTTATTATATAAGCACACAGTCTATCAAAGCCCATTGCGTGCCATAAATTTCTGTATCCATCCATCGCTGAAAACGAGGGTTTTGGTGTGAACGTTAACTGATCTGTGCGCAGTTTGCAGAACTTTAGTCTTGTAATAAGTTTGCGGGATACACGAAGACCTCTTTCTTGTATTTCTGAAATCCCGTTCAGTAACAGTTCCTCATTGGGCCAGTTACTTTTCTTCCTCCTCCATATAAGCAATTTTTTTTCCACCAGCTATTGCACTCTGATGCAAGTTTGGAAGCTTTTCTTTCTTATCTCTATCTATAACTATCTTGGATAGTTTTGGGAGCAACTTTAAACTTACGGCTAGCAGCTCATTTGTTTCTGCAAAGAGAATAGCTTCTAATTTAACATATACAGTACAGCTGTGCAATTTTTCTTCTTTGTGCGAAGCTAAACCGATACTGTCTTCTGCCATGATAAGCGTTCTAATAAATGCGAATAACTTTGAATGGCCTTTTTACTTTCTACTTAGGAATATGAATACATGAATATGCTGTTGGATTTATCTTAATCCTGTTATCCCACCCCTTGGGGAAGCTGTGCCTGTTGTCGATTTTGTTATGCAAGTTCCTAAACAGAGAGGGATGCCAGCTCAATTTCTCACCGGCCAGTCCAAGAATGCTAGAGGATGGACTTGTTGTTCCTGGAACTTGCAAATTGAAAACAGTTATCGATGTTCTCAAATCATAACAGGCTAGAAAAAAAAGAAACTGACCTACATGAAGTTCGAGGTTGGAAATATCACAAACAGAAACAAAATATATTTCTAACGCTTACAGCTTTCTTTGTTGAGGGAGGAAGGGGGGGGGGGGCGAGGAGGGCTTATTAGTGAGAGGGGACATATTAAATTTTAGAACCTCTGGAGGGAGGGCTTATTAGACAGGGGGGGGATTATTAGAGAAATGGGGCTTATTAGTTTATGGTAAGAATAATATCTCATAATATTTGTAAGTGATCCAAGTATCAAACAGTGATCCGATTGTAAACTATCTTATTGAGTGACACTTTAAACAATTCTTATTTGTACATTTTAAATGATTCAGGTATAAGATAAATGTATTTATTTTATGTTTTCCATTTTTATTATTACTATTGTGGCTTTTCTATATATTAAACCGGAAAGCAAATCAAATCATTATCACCATCATTATTATTATTGCTGATATCATTATTAATATTATTTATTATCATCTTTATCATTTTTAACATAAGAAGTTTTACATCCAGGATCGCTGAAATTTTATTTCAGCGATCCTGGCGATCCCAACGATCGTAACGATCAAGTGGTTTCCACGTGATCGCTGAGAACGAAAAAGAACTTCGAGAAGGCCTGGATCATACAACAAACTTTTGGGGGAAACATGAAAAAACATGGCGACTGAAATTGAAAGATTCGTGCAACAAGCTAGTTTGTTTCTTGTGCTGACTTTCATATATCGGCAGGTGAGCTATGTTCCAAAGCCATTTCAAACAAGACAAAAAAAATGTTGATCGAACGCTGGAATACTTTGAGAAGCACGAGACTGTTAGACTATAGCGCCAAATTTGCGCCTGAAACACGATTCGTAAACACGGAGTTAAAATTTAACTTTCCACGCTGGGATCGCTGAAAGTACTTTCCATTAAATTTTTTTTAATGAATCTCAATCGCTACGATAGAGCGTGGTCATAAAGTTTGGTTTCTATATAACCGCCAGGATCGCTGAACTAATTTTCAGCGATCCTGGCGATCCCAGCTATTATATGGAAACAGGGCTTTACAGCCAACTTGTTATTACGGTCACATTTCTGGCCCGGCGAAATGTCCATAAAATTTTATAGGATTGCCGGAGACATTTATTACAAAAGAGTTCTTGATATGGAAATTAAAACCTAATACGTAATTTTAATTTTTTTATTTTCCAACAATTTGTTATCGGAGCCAGTTTTACTTTTAGCGACGTTTCCGATACACTTCTCAGGACACCGGTGTTGTTTACAAATGTTTGCAAGACCTATTCCAAAGCGGGAATAAAATTGAATGTGAGACTGTGTTAATCTCAAAACTTTGTCGATGAATGAGTTTTAAAATCTTGGAAAATATCATGGATAAACCCAGGCAAAAACCGCAATTTTTAAAAAAAATCTGAAAGCAGATTGAACATGCAACGGCATCATATTGGTTTAGAAAACAAATGACTTTATATCAAATCAAGTTAAGAAACTTCAAGATCAACGATGAAATCTTTCGAAACTATCTCAAATGAAGGATCAAATTGATTCATTAAAGAATGAAAACTCTACTTTTTGAAAAGACATTGTGCAAAAGCAAGAAAATGCTCTTGAATGTTCTCTATCAGTTTTCGCACTCCTGAAGCAATGTCTTCTCAAAAAAAACTTAATTTTTAATACATAGACAATCAACACATACATGTACATACACAGTTGTGTCGCAACTATGTCAACTTTT
>JAOBBB020230496.1:0-11428 GCA_025331005.2 Zoanthus gigantus | reverse complement strand
CCTAACTTCTATAGTAAAATACGCGATGAAACTGCATGCATAAATAAGTACACCCCAGTACGGAAATTATCCCCTAAATTTACACAGTGTTTTTAAATTACAGATTTACGGGTACCAACTTCCAAAAATAACTTAGTAGCTAAATATGCTTGGAAGTTGGTTTACATTGAAAATTTTTCTATAAATCTTGTTTTAATGGCCATAAAGTGTGTTTTTGCTGTTTTTTTACGAGATTTAACTCATGTTCTTCCACTTTACAAAACTACGGCGTCTATATTACATAAATATGACGGACAGGCATGATCTACGGTAGAGATAAACATTCTTCCAATCACGTGTCAGGTAAACATGTAAGAAATAAAGTTGTCGTTTGAAACAACTCACCTTTCCACTTCTTTTGCTCGCAGAATCGGACCTTTGGTAGAACTGACAGTCCATGGACCAAATTTAAATGTTTCACCTTTCTTCATATAACTGATTTTAAGGACTACAGTATCAACCTAAAACCACTAACTTTTTCTGAAACGGCCTGGCAACCAAGCTGATAGGGTAGCCAAGCCTTTCCGCAGATTACCACAAAGAAGCCTGGAACAAGCTTTTTTTTTGTCATTTTTTGAGCAAAAAACCGTGATTAAAAATTAGGGAATCGCCTCAAAAAAAGATTTAGTTATATTTTGTTATATATTTTTTGTTTTAATTAAGAAATAAAACATGTTCTCCGTGCCTTCATAGCTTAAAGAAAGCCGAGGCGAAAGCTTGGGAGAATTCGAAAGCAAATCAATGAAAACCCGAGACGCAGTTGATCCTTCGCGATCGAGTTGCATTTTACAAGTAAAGTATCGCCTTCTGTAAAGCAGGGTAAGACTTTGCTTGCAAAATGCAACTCGAAGAATCAAAAGAAATGGATGAAAACTTTGAGGAATAATAAATGAAAAGCAAGAATGAGGTGAGATAACTTTATTACACTTAAATCAATGAGTTAGTGTAATTTCCACACGATTATTAAACCCTCCATACTAAGTCTTTATTATATAAGCTATAAAGTAACAGTGTAATCTTTATGATGTATTCATCATATTTATAATAAGAGCTTGGGTTGCCTGTGGGTTAACCAACTTGCCGCATATGCGTCGCGTCGCGCGCAATTTCTGCCGCATGATGCGTCACAGTGCGTCCGTTACTAAGCATTAAGTAAACAATCAGTAAACAGACCGGTCATTTTTTCACTGAGACTCTTACGAGCAAGTTGTGAAAAATTTCTGGCTAGTTGAATAAGTGAATAAACTACTCTTTGTTTTACTGCCAAAAAATAATCGATCATGCAACGACATGACGGTAAGTATACAAGACTTTTCTAAAGTAACAGCTGCTAACTTTAAGAATTCGCAAGTCTGCGTGATTTAAATTGCGCGGCAATTTTAACAGTTAGTTTTATGAGTTTTGTGCGTCATTTAAAAAATTCGCAATCATTTAAAAGATGAATTTCTGATTGTAAGATTAGAAGCAGCTGTTAACTTTTTTTTGGTATTTTATGTAACTTTAGTCCTTAAAAATATAGGACAAAAACTTTTCAAATAGCCGTTTATTTCTTTCAATTCCAGCTAAACTCAAAAACAAAAAATTATAAAAATAATTACGCTTTTTGAAATAGATTTTAGAAAATGGCAGAAATAAATGAGTTTTTGCTTTATTTTTTATTAGCTTTGAAACTTCTCCTGCCAGTGCTTCGAGCAAAGGCTGAAAAATCAGAAATTCTCCTTAATGGCGTCTCTATCGGGCCAAACCGCCGTTTTGTATCTGAAGAGGAGGCGGCGGCTATTAAAGAAGGTAAGATTTAGTGAATATAAATTCTGGTAAATTCTCGTTTTTGCAATTGAAACTGCTCTAGACAGAAGTACAGAAGATCCGTGTACCATAAATAAACTCCATTTAGCTTCGGTTCAATTTGTTTTTTAAAATAATCACCTATACGCAAAGATCAAACTTAGGCCAAATAAAAAAAATACCGGTTTCTCATCAACGCCCGCATTTCAAAACATATGCCGCATTAACTATTTTTTTGTTTCTTAAATGTAGAAAATGTATGGAAACAAATGTGTATCAGTGTTGCTCGTTTGCTGTGCTTCCTGCGCTGCAGAAAAGAAAAAAAATCAAAACATCTAATTTAATAGACTTAAGTATTTATAAAATGACTTTTTCTTTTTGCTTACAGGTGTTGAGTACCTGAAAAAGATGAAAAAAAGATTGATCGAAAAAAATAAAAAGGACGCCCTTCAGCAAAGACAGATAAACAACGGTACAGGCCATTGGCAACCAGACCTGAACAGAACACAGCAGCAACAAACAGAAAAAGAAGATTTAGAAGAGAAATCTCCTTCAAACCAACAACATTTTCAAACTAATAAAATAAATTCTGAAAGAGAACAACAACAACAACAACAATGTAGGGTTGTAAGCAATGAAACACAAAAACAAGCAAAGACTCGAGATGAAGCTGAAGTTCAAAGGCTGGTTGGTAAGTATGATATAGCAACTTATTTATATGTGATACTTAACATTCTTATATAGCTAATGCGTTTTCAACTCAAAGGCGCGCTCTCATTGGCTAAATTAAGGTCACGTGGATGAGTTCAAATCAAATATTACCCAGCTGGTCAACATCTCGAAAATTGTTGACCAGCCGGTGAACATTGCTGTCGCGCTGTCTTGTTTGAGAGCGGGAAAATTCGGCGGGAAAACTGGTGGCCGCGCGTACTAAAAGTTTCTTTTTGAAATTTTGACTACTATTTTATTAAAAAAAAAAAAAAGGAGCCCCCAAAACAAACGTTTTGCTCATGTTACAGAAGATGAAGTTAGAAAACTGCTTGTATAAAAATATTCCATGAATACTCAAAGCGCCACAAGGACTGCTGTACTTTTGTTCTTCCACTCTCATTCTTATAATGAATTTATTTTGTTTTAATAATTGTGGTTTATTTTGTTTATGCTATATAATAAAACACCTAATGAATGTTCCCTCGAAAAACTCTGTTTTGTTTCCCTCCAATCTAAATGTTTATTTTGTTTATACTATATAACAAAACACTTAATGCTGCTCTCTAGGGAAACAAAACAGATGTTTCCCGAGGGAGCAGTCATTAAATGTATATTATTCTATTTGAGATGGATAGAGGCCGAATATCTATTGAGCGTCGAACGCACGAGTTAGATTATCATTAAGCCACTATCCACCGAAGGCATCTGATCTATCCACTAGCGAGGCAATTGATCTAACAAAATTTCCTTTCAAGAAAAAAGAAAGATTTGTAAGCCGGACAAAAAAAAACTACAGAGCGTGACGAAACTCACCGTCATGAGCAGCTAAATTTACAACAACACGTGGTTTTGATAGCTTGTCAAGTACAAAGTGTCGTAAATGGCGAAAATAATCATGTCTTTTTTCAAACTCTTTTACAGTCTGGCGCGCCCAACCGTGGCCATCCCGCATAAGTTTTGTACAAGTTTTTGACAGGTTTTTGATAAGTTTGATGGATTATAAAAAGCCCGCGAAAAACAACAAAAGGTTATCCTCGGTGGATTGTGCATTAGTAAATAGAAAAAGATCAACAGCCATCAAACTTGTCAGAAACCTGTCAAAACCTTGTACAAAACTTATGCGGGGTGGCCACGGTTGGACGCGCAAGATTATCCGCTCATGCGCAAAATCTCCTATTTTTATAGCAAACTATTTTAATACACTTCCCAACACACACTCGAAGCGAGTACTTTCGTAACAGAGCGTCAGTTATTTTGTTTCGGAGTCATCTACTATTTCTTAACCAATCAAATTGCGCGTAGCTAAGCTAGGGTTTACTACATAGAGAATATTACATGACCGCCAGGAGATACGGAACTCAGTTTCTTTCTTAGTATTTTAACAAGCCAACTATTACAGTGTTTTGCCCTAAAATATCAACTATCTTCTATTTGAGCAAAAGGGTGAAGGAACGATAATACATACGAGCAACAAAGTTCCCCAACTTCTCTCGCAACATTGCTGCGAAACAGGTTGAAAAGCGATGCTGTGCCTTTTTCCACCCGCCTATTTTAAAAAATTTGTCTCGCAGCAAATTTAAATTGTTGCAGTTGACTGAATCCTGACTTCTGATTGGCTAATACGACCAGGTGATTGCTCGGGACGTCATCTTGCTGCGAGACAAGTTGATCCGTAGTAGTAATACGCGCAGCATCTACATATTTTGTTGCAAAAAGTAGAACGATCTTCTACTTTCTGCAACAAACCTTTTCAGCTTGCAGTAGATTATTTTGATGCGAAAAAAGCTTATACGCGGGTGGAAAAAAGCGCAGCATTGCTTTTCCAACTGTTTTGCAGCAATGTTGCGAAACGAGTTGGGGAATTGTGTTGCTAGTATCACCGTACCTTAAAGAACGACCCGAACATACTCCACCTGGATGACGATTGCAAAAGTCTACCCAGGGTTCTTGCGCGCCTAGAGTCTAGAATATTATAATTAACACTTAACGTTATTTAACTCGCCTTATTCACCTTTCTCCTACACAGCCATCAATGCCGGTAATAAAGCCAAACTTGAAGACGTTCAGTTGAAAATTAAGGTCAGTGGCTGAGTTTTAAACTGTTTAGCAAGACGTTTACTTTTAGGGAAGGAGAGGGGAGTGGGTTTCCCGAGCCGGTAAATTTCCAAGATATTTTCAAGTGCAGACACTGCATTCACCACTTTGGCAAACTGTTTTCATTTTGCTCTTTTTTTAACGTTACGCTGCCGATAAAAACTTTTCTACTGGAAATTTTCTACTCAGTTTTGAACACAGTCGTGCTGCAGTCAAGAAACACGTCAAGAGATACTAGAATACATATAACACGGCAAGAGATTCCAACTTTCCCGTTTGAGCCAGAAACCTCCCGTTTTCCCTCACTATTCGCCCGTTTTTCATTATTTGTCATTGCTTGTGAACAATCAAAAATGAGAAGTGTTTTATGTGTCGGTCGTCTATTAACAAGTTGCAAAAAAAACGAACCATTTTGATTGTTTTTAAAGTTCTCGTTTGCCTTTCTTTTAACTCGCCTGGATTATTTGGACAAAGTAAATGGTATATCTTTTTCAGTGTGTTTAATTTAATTGAGAATACTTGTGTTTTCGTTTGTGATGCTCGTATGGTACTAATAACGACCAAAAACAGTATTTTTGAAGCTCGACCTAAAAAATCCTCCCTTTTTTCTGATTATAAAGGGTTGGAATCAACGTGAAAATAGAAAATGTATTTTCCTCATTTCAAATTACTGTCACCTCATTAATATAGAAAGTAATCCATATGGATTCAGTTAAAAAGTCTTGTGATTTTTGTAGGAGCTGGAAGAGCAAATCAAAACTCAACAAAACGAGCTGCAACAGCTTCACAAAGTAAACGATGTGGCATTAAAACTGGTAAGTTGAGAACATTCTGTTTAAATAGCCCTACTCAGTTTGCTGTTCACAGCTTAGCTCACTATCAGGTCTTTTGCCTCTCCATTTAAAGTGTACATTTCAGTTTTGGGTTTTTGTAAGGTAGAAAATGTTCTCATTCTTCTAAAAGTAATGTTGATGGCGAAAAAAATATATACAATTCAATTAAGATATTTTTTCATGGTGTAATCTGGGTTTAAAGTTTTGAAATATATCTTCCGGTTTCACCTTGGCCGAGCAATGGGAGACTGGTAACTACCATAATATTTTCTGGTCTGTGACGTCAAAAGCAGAATTTAGTAGTGAGAGTCCGGTCCTGTTTTTATAAGAACGACCAATTAATATTTTGAAGAATTATTATTCGCAATACATTTGTATTTCTGGCTGAAAGAATAGACGGTTGAAATAAATTTCGAATTAATGTGATAGTTAATATCATAATTTTACAAGTTGTTTCTTTTTGTCAGAGTGTTCGACCCTGAAACAATAATAAAAACAAAACTGGTTAAAATTAAGTTCTATTAGGATATTATACAAAACGGCATCAGAAGGACGGAAAATTGGAAAGTATTTAAAATAGTAAGGTAATAGAATAACGTAATACACTGTTATAAGGTATAAATAATACACAAGAAGACAAATATAGCCTTTCCACCAATCATATTACTAAACATTTTGTTTTAATTCAACCAATCGTTTCTTTTCTCCCTAGGTTCTCAATGCAACGGTAAAAGCCGTGCAAAAGTGCGAGAACGAATGCCGCAATAACGACTACGAACAAGAAAACTGTAGTCTTCTCATTGGATTATTCGCTTTTAGAAAGAACTAAATCTCAGTATGTCGCATAGAGTCACAGTTTTTCTTGAAAAGATTTTAGTTATAATTTAGAATTTGCAAAAAAGTTAGTATTAAACACTATTACTTTAATTTTAAATCAGAACTTGTAATTTATCTTTCCGTGATTTTTTGAAATATCATTTCTCTTATTCATTAAGTACTATTTAATTTCTTTCACTTGTATTCTGTCATCTTGCACTCTTTTGAAATATGAGCAATATTTAGTTTACTATATATAGTAACGTTAATTTATTTAGTTTTAAGAAGATCTTGTTATCGCTTTCGTGCCTTCTTATTTCAAGAACAGTACATCTTCTGTGTATAGAGGATTAAATTGTGTTACTATAATTTCCAAAGTTTGACATTTCACTCCTTGTTGTTGTATGATCAGTTGCCTTGCAATTGCATGACTTTTAATTACTTCAATGTCCTAAACCCTAAGGACGTTTTTGGCTTAATATTTACTATTTCTTGTCCGAACATTTCTGTATTTCTAGTACACTCATCGAGTGATTAAACTTACAACTTAAAGAAAGAAACAATGCTTAACTTAATTTAGAATAAAACAACTAGTTTGGAGTTTTCTTTAATGAATATCGAACGGTTTTATCATTCCTGATATTAGAAATTATAAGAAACCTTAAATAAAATGTAATTAATGATTCAAAACAATGCTGTAATGACTTCTGCCGAGGTAGGGACGACTGGTTAAAAAAATGATGAGAGAGGGAGATGGGTGAGAAAAAGGTAGCAAGGGGGGTGGAGGTCTGGGAGATGGGCGGGGACAGTTGAGAGATGGGTGTGTGTGATGTTTATGAGACAGGTGGAGGAAAGGTTTGTGAGATGAGTAGAATCGGGCTTGACTTAGCTTTAGAATACAGGGAGTAGCTGTCTCCCAACCAATCACATTGCACTATCACGATCTGTGACAGTGACGTCACTGGGAGGTGACAGGTGGAGAAAGGGTTTGGGAGATGGCTGGGAACAAGGTTTGTGAGATGAGTAGAGTCGGGCTTGACTTAGCTTTAGAATACAGGGAGTAGCTGTTTCCCATAATCTTCCAACTTTTTTTTCACATGTCTAATTGTTGACTACAACATAAAAATAGGCATTGCATTATGGGTATTAGTTTCCATGAGTTGCTCGAATGAAAAGAAAAAAGCCTCTTCAACATTTCTGAAACGAGTGCTATTGTAGAGTTGATGACTGAAGTGAGTGGTTTGTTTGCAAATACACCCACCCCCTGGCGACACAATGAACAAGAAATTTGAATAATGCACGAAGCCGAAGGTGAGTGAATTATTCAAATTTCGAGTTCATTGTGTCTCTAGCAAGTGGGTGTATTTGAAAACAAACCACAAACTGAAAGACACTAACCCTTAACCCAAAATATTATCCTGCCCGCAAAAATAATTTCAGTTTTTCCTGTTTACTTCAGTTGCAGTTCCGGTTCCGTTAACGGATTTCCGGGTTTTCCACACGCCCTTTCACACGAACAGTTATTAGCAATCGTGAAAGAAACAACCAATCACATTGCACTATCACGATCTGTGACAGTGACGTCACTGGACACGATTACAGTTTAAAAATTATTCAGACATGTGCATGTCAACTTACTTTAATAAATATGTAAAGATTTGACAAGTCTCTTGGCTTTTCTTACTTGTTGAGTACTTTATTCTTAATAACGTCTTGGTACAAATTCATAAGTATATGTAATTTCAACCAAATAACGAATAGATCTAGCAAGTTACACATGGCTATTACAATTATGTTTTACTATGTCATTCCAACTTTCTTGAGAATCTACTCACCTACTCCTCCCTTCGATAAAGGTTAGAGATAAGGTTCAAGCAAGGTTTAGCTTAAGTATTAGGGGAGGGGTGGGTGTGTAGGTTCACAAAAAAAACTGAAATGAATTAAACAATTTATTAACTTTGCACACTGTGATTTGTCACGGGGCGTTTTCAGTCTTCTTCTCAGTTAGTGCAGCCTTCAGCTCAAGCTGAGTTAGGATAAGAGCACCAACAAAAGTTTTCATTTCTGTCAAGTCTGCACCGCTCAGCACGTGATGTGTGAGTTTTGGCGGGGCAGCAATGCCCTACAACGGTAAAGTGACACAATGGTTAGAAGTTAATAGTTAATAAGTGGCAGAAGAATTGAAAAAGATATCTACCCGTCTTTCCGTCAAGAAACAACTTTCATTTTACCTATTATCTATAGATATAATCTATTCATCTATTCCAACGATGAGTTGTAGGATAAATTTATAAGTTATACACCGTAGTGAAAAGAAGATTTTGAAAAAATGACGTTTCGGACTGCAGTTCTTCGTCCGAGTGAATATGTGGGAGATAAATAGCGAGGTGGTTACATACACTTTTAGTACCCAGTCCACTACTCATTTTTGTAGTGGACGATTCCACCGGACAATTCATGCAACTTTCTTAGCCTTGCATTGATCATTTCATCATGCCTCGATATGTAAGACAAAGTTTTAGAAATTTATTTTGTGAAACAAATAAGTATTTCTTGGAATTGTTTTTTTAAAAATAAAAGATTAATCAAAATGTAAAGAACATAAAGCAGGCAAATTTCCTACAAACATACCTTACACTCTGGCACTTGCTCGAGTTTAACATCAGCTTTCAAACCATAAGCAACGCTGTGTTTTGTGAACATCTTCTTGGTCTAAAACGAAACAACAAATTGAGTTGATAAACAGTTTTACAGTTACTGTAAACAATAATATTATAATACTCTTGCACTTTAATAGTGAAAACCGTTTTTCGACTTTCTCTTGGATCTAACAAAAATCGAGAAGACAAAATGTGGCATTGTATAATTAATATAAACATTACATTCGACTGTTTAATAACTTGAAATTAAACACAATATTGATTAAGATAAAAACAATTTTAATAACCATAATTAAAGTTAACATTGATGTTATTGTGAAAGATATTGGTCATGGAATAAATACTGATAGTGCTAATGATAATGATAATGATAATGCTAATGCTAATGCTAATGCTAATGATAATGATAATGATAACGGTAATGATAATGATAACGGTAATGATAACGGTAACGGTAACGGTAATGGTAATGGTAACGGTAATGGCAACGGTAATGGTAATGGTAATGGTAACGGTAACGGTAATGGTAATGGTAACGGTAATGGTAATGGTAATGATAACGGTAATGGTAACGGTAATGGTAACGGTAATGGTAACGGTAATGGTAACGGTAATTGTAATGGTAATGGTAATGGTAACGGTAATGGTAACGATAATGATAATGATAATGGTAATGGTAATGCTAATGGTAATGCAGATGATAATGGTAATGATATTGATAATGGTAATGATAATGATAACGGTAATGGTAATGATAATGGTAATGATAATGATAATGATAATGATAATGATAATGATAATGGTAATGATAATGATATTGGTAATGGTAATGGTAATGGTAATAATAATGGTAATGGTAATGGTAATGTAATGGTAATGGTAATGATAATGATAATGGTTATGATATTGACATTGGTAATGATAATGATAACGGTAATGGTAATGATAATGATATTGGTAATGGTAATGGTAATGATAATGGTAATGGTAATAATAATGTTAATGGTAATGGCAATGGTAATGTAATGGTAATGGTAATGGTAATGGTAATGATAATGATAATGGTTATGATATTGATAATGGTAATGATAATGATAACGGTAATGGTAATGGTAATGATAATGATAATGATATTGGTAATGGTAATGGTAATGATAATCCATTTGTACACCTGAAGAATAGCCAGCCGAAATATTGTGATTTTACAAATGTTACTACGTTGTATTGGGTTTGCTTTTCTAATGTTTTAACTAATGATAATAGTATGAGTAGTGGGTATGATAATGTAATCGTAGTGCTAATGTTGACGGTAATGATAATAAAAGGACGAATGCTAACGATTATGATAACAACAATGATAACTTAAAACAAGGTAAAAGTTTTAAATACATTGGTTAAAAGAACCTGGTCAGTAAGACTGAAAACTTTCGTTTTCAAAAATTTTTAACATTTTTAAAGCTTAACTATAAACTTACAAATGTTTCCATTTGAGGCAAAATCTTCCCCAACTGATGCACCAAGCAGAGAATATCATGTGCCAGATCCTTATTTGTGGTGGGTCCTTTGTGTGTCGGTAGGGTCAAGTGTTTGATATTTGGAATAACGCTTGAAAGTTGGTTCTTGATTATGGCAACGTCTTGGCCAAGTTCTCGAAGCCTCATTTCAGCCTTTTAGAGCAAGGTTTTGGTTAGCCACTTATGTAGAATTTCTGTTTTTATGTATAGGCTATATTTACAAAATATGGCGTCACGCGCATTCTGATTGGTTCATTATTTCGTTTTATTGGTAATTATACACCTTAATAGAGGTGGATAATTCGTTGCAGATATGAATGGCAAAATGGCAGTTCACAATCATTTTCTGTAGCAGACCTATTGCAACTGCAAGATATCGCAAAATAATTTATTTTTATTTGAACTATTCTCTCTTTTTGTCAATTTTTTTATGTTAAGAAAATACGACAAACTGGCCCAAAAAATTAAAAAAATAAATTCTATAAAACAAGAAAGCAAAAAAATTGAAAACGCGCTACTTACCAGCTTTTGAGTATCTTCGCTAGTACCCAGATCCCGTCTCCTCCTACCCCATCTCCAAGTATATCCGACTCCCCAGTTCTTGTTACGATGGTTGTACTTTCCACTGAAAGAATGCTTGCCTCTATTGGCTCTAAAGCTGATACCCCTTCAATTGGATTGGATAGAACAAACTAGTAATGCCAATGGCAATAATGACAATGGCAATGACAACGACAGGGGCAAATGATAATGATAACGGCAATTCTAATGACAATGACAACGACAGTGGCAATGATAATGATAATGGTAATGACAATGACAACGACAGGGGCAATGATAATGATAATGGCAATGCTAATGACAATGACAACGACAGTGGCAATGATAATGATAATGGCAATGACAATGACAACGACAGGGGCAATGATAATGATAATGGCAATGCTAATGACAATGACAACGACAGTGGCAATGA
>JAOBBB020230405.1:0-11430 GCA_025331005.2 Zoanthus gigantus | reverse complement strand
CTCTCTCTCGCAAGTATTTTTGAATATTTAACAACACAACGAGGCTAACACTGTACAAATTGAGTCCGCTGTCATTGCAGGAAGCAGCTACTACAGATGCGAAAATTGTCTATTATGAAAGCAATTTCATTAAATGTAATACCAAGTCGTAAATAAAACCTTTATTAATAAGCAACCTTCGTTCACTGAAAAAACTCCGCGCCTGCAATTAGTCAAAATCGATCAAATGATTTCGGGGCTGCCTGTCACTAACCGGCACGACGACGGTGCTGCAAAAAATCATAACCTATGGCCGAGTCTTCAAAAAATTCAAGTGTTTTTTACTGAGCAATTACTTCAGCGAAAGTTGTCCTTTATAAGAGTATACAATCAAGTTATTGAATTTGGCGGGCTTTTGGCGCACGTCCAGCAACTTTCCCGCCTTTTAGATGAGTTTGAAGTTTGGGTTTCTTGTGAAGCAGTTTGCAGCATTTTTTATCCGTTTTTAAATTTGATTTTTAAATTGGAATTCACTGAACCCTTTGCCAGATTTACCGAATACCGGAGTTACAATTGTTGATATTGTTTTCTTGTTATTGTGGCGAACATTTGGGAGCGAAAATATGCAGATTTCTGACTTGTTTTGACACGATCACTTCAAGATGGCAATTCAGTTTGGTTGCAGCACTACTAAATCGGGGATGACGACTTGTGAAAACACTTCAAATAATGGTTGTGTTCTTCTAATGTTTTATTAAAGCATTGAACATCCTTTCCAAAGGACATGCTGATAAATTCTAAAACAAGGTATTTGCTACCTATCTTTTACGATTTAATTTCAGCTTTTGAAAAATTTCGCTACTTGCTTCTGAAAATTATCTTCTTCGCGTTAATTTTTAAAAGTTCTATTTTTTTAAATCTTTCTTTATGTACAACTTATTGTGGTTTCTGTTTTATTCTATTTGAACTTAATATGCCATTTTAGTTACGTACTTATTTACTTTAAAACTTTTGTTTGTTCAAACTCGACTCTTGCTTCAAGTTCTTTAAGTCGTGTATCACTTCTTGCAATGCTGAGTGAACTCGGGTGGCTTATTAAAAGGATTAAAGACTTTCAGTTCGTGGTTTGTTTACATAGACATCCACTTGCTGGCGACAGAATGAACTCGAAATTTTTCACATTGAACTCGGCTTTCGCCTCGTTCATTATTCAGATTTCTCGTGCATTGTGTCGCCAGCGCGTGGGAGTATTACTATATGTAAACAAACCACTCATTTCCAGTCATCAACCTTAAATATTCTATGGGATATCGTCGCTAGACTATTCAACTGTGTAAAATACATACACAACAGGATGTGGTCCCTAGCTAGACTGGTATTGCGACGCGCGGTCTTACAAAGCTAGCTCAGCTGTTGGCACAGCAGGTCAGCGGTTTGGACTTACTAATTTCCGCTAGAAGATTAAAATATCCTCTCGGAAAGGAAAACTATTTATATGTCTTAAAAACATTAATTGTAGGCATTGCTGAGAAAAATTTTTATTTCTAGTAAAAGAGACATCTATTCTTGGAATAATAAATGTTTTCTTAATTGACTATAATAAGATTTTTATTATTACACTCCTTTTTGTATGCCTTTGATTGTCGGTGCATGGTTGAAACAAATCTAGAATTCTCAGAGCTTTTGGAAGTAATTAAGTTTTGGTGTGGAAAGTAAAACATCAAGTTGGCTTTCAAGGATAAAAGTTATTGTCAAGCATATGTCTTTATTTTTGTGATTCATTTTGTACACGCGCGTTTTAAATCGATCTTATTAGAGTATTTCAAATAATTGACTTCATTCAATACAACTGCAGTTTTTGCGAGTTAGAGAGATAAAAATGGTACAAATTTACAATACACCAATTATAACTAGTAGATATTTGCATTCGCAAATTGATAAGAATATAAAAACTTATCATATATATCACAAAAAAAGATTTCTTTTGTTTTATTTATTTGCATAACAACAACCACTATCACCTATTTCCATTTTGTCATGCAATTTATGGCGGAATATTCTAGAAAATCGCCCATTTCTCAGTATTTTGATGGTTTTAAGCAACCAATGCTAAAGCACAAGAGCCGAAGGTCAACTATATTTATCAACGAATACCAACGGAAAACTATGAAAGAGTTAAGTTTTAATTAGAGAATCGTGGGCGAAAAAAAGGTTATGTTTAAAACTTTAAAAAAAGCCTCTTTTAAAAATCGTATCGAAACGCGGTTGTACTTTGAAAAAGAAAGTGGAGATTCAGAGAAGAATTTCAATAAATCTTACATTATCCGCAAGTGATAAATCAGATGTTGGCGACCATTTTGATTTCAAGTTGACAGCCGCTGTTATCAGCCGATCAATAGTTGAAAAAAGTTTAGTTTTTTTTTATGCGTGCCTGTCATCACACTTGCTACACGTGTTTAATTCACCTAATTACAGAAAACATCAATAAAATGTTTTTTTTTTTATCGCACAGCTACAGGTAAGCCGCAAAAGAAAACCAATTAGGCTCGAATCACAACAGGGATGTTCTATCGACCACCATCTTAAAACATGTACGGATTGCTTCTCGAGAGTGTTCAATTCTTCTTGACAGAGAAGTATGGCGCTGAGACCTGGCAAAACATTCAACAAAAGGCTGGTTTGGACCACTGTAATTTTGTCACACATAAAATCTACGACGACGAGTTTATGCATCGACTTGCAGAAGCCGCCGAGAAAACTATTGCCCTCAGCCACGGCATGTCAAAACAAGACTTCATGCAATTTTTTGGTGTATGTTTCGTGAAATTCTTTTCACATTACGGATACGACAAAATTGTTAAAGTTAGCGGACGTCATTTGAGGGATTTTCTGGTAGGAATCGACAACCTACACGAACACATACGCTTTGGTTATCCTAAATTACAATCTCCAACCTTTTACTGTTCTGAAGAAACATCTTACGGTTTAACGTTGCACTACGTCAGCAAACGAAAAGGTTTCACTCGTTACGTCATTGGACAAGTTGAAGAGATTGCTCAGTTGTTTTATAAAACTGACATAAACATTCAAGTTGTTAGCGAGGATTTTTCATCCTCTCAAACGCATGTCACTTATCGTCTTATTTTTGATAATTCCGCGTACAAGACTTTAAATCCGGATTTGTTGTTTGTTACCAGGGGCAATGGTATGGCTGCTGAGGTTTTTCTCAATTTATTTCCATTCAGTTTTGTTATATCACCAGAACTTGTTGTATACATGGCAGCGGAGTGTTTGCTGACAATTCTAGGACCTGAAGGAGTTGTTGGCAGGCCAGTGAGCGACATCTTTACATTACGGCGACCTTCAACTCATTTCACATGGAATAGTGTGAGTACATTGTTGATTTTTTGTGTGGAATTACTATTTTGCCTGATAAAAATGTTATGCCATACTAAAGACACAATATTTTTATACGAACTTTTTCTATCAGTTATAAATTGACTAAGCTGAAGCTAAAAAACGCCTAGATTTTGACCGAGAATGTGTTTTTAAAAAATATCTCGAGGCTAAGAAAGAAAAAAAGCTTTTATTTTTATTTCGTGCGCTGGAGAAAAATGCGAAAAAATTTTTCAGCAAAACGTTGGAATTAAACAAAATGCGAATTTTACAACAACAAAAAAAGTTTCCAACAACGTACGAATCAAATAGCAAAAGTTATGTATATTTAAACAAATAGTGCCCTTACGAGTGCGACAAGAATTCAAATGTTTTGGGAAAATAACAGAAATAATTTTTTCTCCCAATACCAATGACTTAAATAAATAAATTTGAATATTTAGATTTGAATAATTAAAATTTTGATTTAAAACATTTTCAGAATATTTGACGAGAAAATCATCGATTTAAGACAATTCAACGTTGTCCTAAAGTTAAACATTCTTATGCAAAAGAGTTTATTCTTATTTTTCTAACTTAAATTTCATCAGAAAATTTTAGAGTACAGTTTTTTAAATATTCAGTTAGCAATATAAATGTACACGCGTATTATTCCCTTTTCAGTTTCACTGGTCGATGGTCAAACTCGCTCATTTGCTTTGGACCAGAGGCAAAGTTTTTATAGCCTTTGAAGTATGGGTTTTATAAATTGAAAAAATTGTTGTTTCGTAGATGGATTTGTTGAAAAATCTGATAATGTTTAATTGATGTCATCAAAGGCAAAGTTTAGATCTATTTGAAGCAGTTCAGTTGTGATGTATAAACACTAATGTGACAAAATTCAAGCCTTAGGCATTGTATATATGTTCTTAGTAATATTCTCGTTATGTAGTTCTAGAAAAAAGATTCTTCTAAATTTAAGAACAGTTTACAAAACAAGAAATATATTTATATGTCGTAAGAGGTTTTTTAACAGTTTTAAATTGTATATTAATTGTTTCGAGAACCTCCGAGATTCAAAAAAATAAATTTCTTTTTGAGTGTTAAAAAATATTGAAAATAAAAGTAGATTTTTTAAAAAATCTATAAAGTTAACACAGTTCTTTCAAGAAGCTAGACAAGAAACAGTTATTTCGGGAACTTTTATAAGTTACCACGTGTCATGCAGTTAACCTTATCGGATGTTACAATTTGCGGGGAAAAGTTTTTTAAGAATTTAGAATAACGCAAATCTCCGATCCGTTTGCTACGAGACAAGATTCAGTTGTTTCTAAAAAATGTGTTCGGTGATTTTACCGATCTTTTTGCAAAGAATACTGGTTTGAGTTATCGAGGAAGCATGTCTGTAATTAAAAAGGTCGTGATTTTTATCAAGTTTTATTGAGGAAAAGAAATAACAAGAGAAAAAAATGTTTCGTAATTTTTTAACTTACATTTATGAAGAATAAACGATCAGGGCCTCGGGCAAACCTTCCAAATGATCTTTTATACGATTTTGCTCACCTCTTTTTTTATGAACTAAAAAGATTCTTTGATTCCCTATGTAGTTTTGTGCGATGATTTTGCATGCAATAAATGAATATCTATAGAACTGAATAGAACTAAAATGTGATGGCGCATTTCAGTGACTAAATTTCATTGACAATTTATATTTTTATTTATTTTGCAACCGGGCCATATATATTAGAATTAGAAGTCTTCTGCTTCGTTAACTGATTCCGCCCACTAATAAAACTGGAATTTTCGAATTCGAGTGCCGTTTATTTGAGAACGTGACCATAATTTAAACAATATATAAGCCAAAACTAATTCCTGCCGCACGTAGGGCAATACAAGCTTCCTCGGTCAATTTTTTTGCAAATTTAGCACTTAAAAATTCCTTTTTACCAATTTATACTCTTAAACGGTCAGAAAAAAGTCTTCTGACCTTTCTTTCTTAACTTTTATGCATCCGGACTAGTTTGAAAAAATTTTCATTTCGTTTGTACAAACCATTTTTTAAAGAACCCAAAATGTAGCTTTTAATTAGAATTTTAGTGCGGAATAGAACCAACAATTATTTTTAGAAATTCACTAAAATGATCCCATTTGCTACGCACATTCAAGACTTTTAAGACATCCAGGCCATATGCTACGATACTTACATTTTTTAAATTCATCGTATGGAAAAAACCTTAATAAGGTATAACTTTAACGTTAACTTAAGACATTTTAGAAATGTTTTTTATTCTTGTCATGATAAATGTTCGACCCAATCACATCCTATCATAAGTATGAATTTATTTCTAGCTTGACTGAGAGTTTTGAACACGGAATAAAATAAGCGAAAATTTTTAGTAGCCTCCGCAGGTAGATTATCTAACTGCAGCAACTCACATGCACGACTTTTACGAAATTCTACATATTCTACAATTTTACAATATTTGAAATTCAACGCAAAAAGGATTTTGATTATACCTGATACAAAATCATTTTAGATAAATGCTACTAACGAAACACGAAGATGTTGACCTTTTAGTTTTTATTTTACGTTTCTGTACTCCAGCAACAATAACTAACTGTTTTTTTTTATAGAATTTAAGGCCAGACTAGTATAATTTTCGAAAGCAAGGATTTTAAACGCATCTGTGGTACTGCATTTCGCTGTTCAGTGAAGACTCCGTTGTTTTAGTATATCATCTCACTTTTCAGTCACCTTATTAACTGAGGTCATTAGATGTCGTGGAATGACTTAGTTGAATTGTGACTTAACTGTGGATGATATTTTTTAACCAATAGTTGCTGTAACCATGAAAACTTTCATGTCTTCAGTGGCCTCGGTACTATTAAATTGAGTGTTTAGCTTGTCGCGTCTCTTTTTTTTTTTTTTTTTTTTCCTTCTATGCACAAATTCTCCGGATAGTGCTGTCACGAGTAGAGATTTTTTGACCTCCATAAACTTTAATCTTATGTTTATTTTCTCTCTGGGTAGTTTCCTGGTGTATGGCTTGCAGATTGGTTTCGGCTTTCTATTATATTGTTGAGACATTTCTCAGCGGGGAATAGTCCCTTACACTGGCCGCTGATGTAGGTATGTACATGTGCAGCCCCTAAGGGTATGCTTTTCCAGCCGCGATTTCGGTCGTAAATACGGTATCGATTTTGGCCATTTTGATCATAAATAGGTTAACTATTTTTGCAACTCTAGTCTTGAATTTGTCACTTTTTAGAGTCCAAACAAAACAGCTGATAAAAATTGTCTTTTACATTGGTCCGAACTAGGGAAATATTATAAGACAGGTCCGAAACAGAGTATTGACTTAAGGGCCAGTGGCGTTGCAAAGTACTTGCAAAGAGAGGCGTATCTTTATTGTTTCCAGTTTTGCCTTCGACGTGTGCTATCTTAATGGGGAACTACAATTATTTTGAAGTTTATCTTCAATGAAACTTACCTTTCTCAGGTTTCAAAAAATATATGCCATTTGGTTTAAATTTTCTTCTAGCCGTGGAACCATGCGCTTAAAGTTGAGTAAAAACAGACTGATATAATCCACCGTATTGAATTTGGTCAAGTGGCCACTTTTCTGTGACGTCAATGAATTTTTGAGGATCTGCATAGCATACAAAACTAACTAGTAGTAGCTATCGCTAAGTGCCAACGAGCAAGAGAAAAACTTAATAAATTTTGAAGATTTTTTGAAACCTCGTAAATTTGTGTCACAACGACATAAATTACAGTTAAAAATTAAAAAAATATAAAATGTTTTCTGGTTAAAATGCTACTAATTATAAGCTTTCGACTGTTCTACTACAGCTTTCTTCAGATAAAAATGAAATAAAAAAAAGTCGCTGATATAAATGTAAAAATTGAGATGAAATAAAGATTATTAATACAGCTCACAAATGAACGCGAAAAGAACGTTTTGTTTTCTTTAACTCAAAGAACTTTGCACAGAAATCAACACGATTTCGCTACATGACTCCAATTTACCAAGCCCAAAGCTGGAAGGTTATCAAAGCAAATAAACCTCACAAAAGAATATGAAAGAACGTTTTGATTCCTTTAATATCTCTCCACATAAAAACCACACTATTCCAATTTCCCGAGGAACCACACCGCCTAACGCTACATACATCTTTAGCGCACTCCCACTGGCTGCAGTTTCGATGCAGTTCTTAGCGCACCTCCAATTGGCCCAATGATCCTTACACTACATCTCTTACAAACACTCGAGATTTGTATCGCCTGAATACTATCCTTGTACGACTCTATAATGCTGCCGCCTCGCCAGCCTCGCGTCTTCGCTCGGCTGTTTCGTTGGCAATAAATGACTGATGTACTGGACTGACGTGAAAAGAGACTTACATGTCAATGAATCAATGTGATTAGGGGCTCGGAAAAAGCAAGGATCTGCAACCGCAGACAGCTTTTTCGTCCATTTTAAGATTCTTCAGTACGGTGTAGTGCAGAATAATCTCGGGGTGGAAGGGAAATAAATAAAATGTGATTATCATTTCAATATTTTTGCTATTATTCATTATTCATTTTCTTTCATTATCTTTCTTAATTAACACCCAGGCAACTAGTTTCAACAAAATAATGCTTCTCTTTAATAGTTTAATATAAAAAAATAATAATAACCACACAATAACTTACGTCGGAGTTTAAACTCTTGTTGACGATAATAGAAAAACTAAAATATAATAAATCAAAAAGTCAACACGACGTATATACACGACGTATTTTGTTAAATTTTATATAAGTCGTGTTGACTTTTTGATTTATTATATTTTCGCTTTATTGCTTGTTGTTATGAACTTTAAACTGAAACAAAACGTGGGGTGCAACTTTCTATACGCGCACTCTTGACTTAAACCTTTGCTTACACTAGTTTCTAAAGTTCGATATCCGGCTGAAATTTCAATACTTTTTACTGAGTCCCTTCTTCTAGTAATGAGCAAACATTGGCAAATTTAAACTTTTGATTCAAAATCAGTTGTCTACTATGTTATACAAATTCTTAATGCACCATTTCTGCTTGTTGTGAGAAACGTAAGACAAGTTAAGATGATAATTCAAAAATCCTTGTTCAAAACTGGTTATCCCTCCGGACTCAAACGTTTGTTAAACTTCAGGAAATTCAAACTTCTGACTCAAAAACATTTGCTAGTCAAAGCTGATATGTAACTTCTATATATATATACCGTTCCTCTTCTACTTGTAGCGGACAAACTAGAGAAAACACATTCTTTTGTTTTCAAATACTGGTTACAAAACTCCATGTTCGAACACCGTTTTTGCTTCAAAATATATTTACATATACTTTAACAAGTTAACAATATTTTGCTGCTCAATTTACTATAAGCAACCATAATTAGAGATCTAAACAAACAAATGTTTCACGTAATTGCTAATTAAATGAGTTCCCACACGCCATAAGCTACAATGCAACAATATACTGTTGGAGACGAGCTGCGCGATGCATTACAACTTCACGACGGACAAAGTGTGTAATTCATTAAAACTTAAACAAATTCAAGTTTAATCACGTGATCTAAGGAGCATGCACTATGGCAGCCAGGCCACTTTTGTCTCATAACATAATCAAGCATTAGCTTAATACGTGATCAACGAACGATCAAAGCTTGCAAACCTTTTAGAAATGAAGACGTTGTAAGTTACTGTATTACTTCAATTGTGTACAATGTTGGTAGAAAAGCGGAAGTCTTTGGCGAGGTTGGTGTTTGGGCACTAGGTATTTTGAAAAAAGATCAATGAATCTTTTAAAGTATAATTCTGCTGCTGTACCGGGAGTCCAGATTTTGTTTGAAATTCAATACGGTTTGGCTACTCTTCGCTATTTTTGTCATCAAAAAGAAAACCACTATCGTTATTTTCTTCGTCGGATTAAATGTCTGATTCGACACCACCCTTTAAAATTCTTTCTATACTTTCTGCTTCTTCTCAAGGTAGTCTGTAAACCCCAGCCCTGTCAGGTTCACCAGTATTTTCTAACTCGGTACGGACACTGTCCAGAGTGGTGCAATGAGAATTCTTTTCATCTGTGTAAGCCTCGGGAAAGAGGAATATGTCACTAGTGTCACGATTATTGAGCCAGAGGATTTTTCTTGAATTTGTATTCTCTCCCCACTCTGCGTTGACGAGTAGATCCTTCTGAAGAAGAGCCACGAAGAATCCCATTGCTCGTTTTCCGACTGTGTTTTATAGCAACTACTTCATCTTTTTTGAAAAACACTTAGCAATTTAAAAAGTGCAACTTCTGCTGTACAGGATCTTGAGATGAGTTATTTCTTCTTCTAGTACTAGTTCCAGTGATCAGTCTCCGGATCACGTGGCTGCAAGGTGAAAGATCGATACAGGGTAAGGCAACCGCCTAGTCTCTTCCTTGCTTTTCTCTCTTATCATATGTTGATGCACGCTTCTCTCAAATGCTGAGGCAAACTCACACAACTTTTGCCTTTCATCAAGACTCAGATTTTCTACTCCCTCCTCAATAAGTGAAACCGATGGTGGTTGAGGAGGTGGGGTCGCGTCAATTTCCTTATTAGGGTATAAACTTTTTGGACTGGTGAAATAACTAAAATGTCCCCAGTACATTTGCTTCTCTGATTCTCTAACACACGCTACTCTTCAGACTCCATATTGCAGCTGGCTGGACAAAGGATCGTCCTGCCTCAGAAAAGAAAAAAAGTTCTCTATCATCAAGGTGACCATAGACGAAAAGCGCATTTTGTTGTAATATTTCAGCTGAGCTAATTTCTGCAAGAAAAATCTGCAATAGGACTTGTAGGGCTTTCGTGCATCATTTGAAAAGATCTCCTTGTGGTGTACTGTACACTTTGTTCAGGATTATGAGTTGTTGTGCGATTAGTGTGTTGCATTTTTATAAGAACAACGTCATAAGAACAATGAGGCTCAGATTGGCCGAAAATTAAGAACAATTTAAGTACAAGCTCAGGCTGAGGCTTAAAAAACGTGAAAATGTTTTAGGTGAAACTTTACTGAATATTTGTAATTTACGTTCGCAATGTGCACAGTAAAAACACAGAAGCACCGTTTCCCATTTATTATTATATTGTTCCATCAATATCAGCATTGTTTTGATTTTTCATCAGTTGAAAACAGCTCACAGAAATAAGAACAAATTAAGAACAAATTGAGGCTGAAGCAGCTAAAAAATTAAGAACAATGAGCCTCGGCAAAATTTGCTGGTTCTTATAAAAAAAAGCGTGTATCTTTTTCACACACACACACAAAAAAATACTGATGATACTGTCTGCCTCAAATCACAAGAAAACAGAGCATACAAGAGTATCTAAGGGTTATAGTTGATTTTCAGCTGTTAAAAATATGTGGCAGTTACGAACAAAATAAAAACATTTTGAGCCTCAAAGTACTGAAACGCCTGAGGAAAAATTTACTGGTTCTTAATAAAAAAAAAACAGTGTAATGCGAACAGGGCCTTAGTTAATGTCATTGCAAAACAATTATTTTCTTAGTAGATAAAATTAATAAAAAGACTGGTGATTATACATTTGTTTCATGATTTTTCTCAATATTAGGGGGAAAAAACTGTTGCAATAACTACATTCATTTATCAGTTGAATGGATGAATACCAGCTGATCTGGTTTTTCATCTCCTTCGCTTCACTCTTTCAGCTCAGTCCTAAGATGCTTCGGTGGAGAATCTTCCAGAATAACATCGTCATCTTCATTTCTGCGTCTTTTACAACTTCATCAAATTTAAAGAGATTAGATTGACTATGGAGATAAAACCAAAACAAAACGGCCAAAAGTCTAAACAGTAAACATGGGACTAAAGTAAAGTAAAGAGATATGCGTGTTTCCCAAACTGAAAGCTGATCTGATGCCACTACCCACCCATTTCTAATGCTAATTTTGCTTTTGTAACGGGGAACTAGCTCCACTACTTTTATCTTTAATTTCTTTATTGGTTTTGTTGGCCTCTGTCCTGGCCTCGGCAAAGCCGGCGTGGCTAAACTTCGGCCAGCACA
>JAOBBB020230320.1:0-11430 GCA_025331005.2 Zoanthus gigantus | reverse complement strand
AACTATTACTAAGATTTAATTTGTTCAGTGATGGATATTGTAACAAAATATAGGAATTTACATGTGATTTGTTGCTTTTTAATGGAATACAGAATTACTGTTAAAATCAGATTCCTTAGCAACTGTTACCATGGCAACCGAACAAATACTAAAAATATTCTAATGATGTGAAACGGAGGTACCTATTTTCAAACTGTGTTGTAAAACAGTCTTCATCTGGCCATCACCAGTGTTTATAAAGCAATATTAGATCCATTCACCTATCCCCACCGCTCCCCCCTAAAAGCCGTTTTTTTTACTTTTAAGAGACAATATGACCATGAATGTAATCAAACTCTTTCCACAACGCTTTAGTTTCCTCTTTATATAGTGAATTTTATTACTTCACAAATAGTAATGTAAAACACTGATAAAAATGGTGCTCAAAGGACAGCTAAGAGATTTCCATAGCAACCGTTGCTGTGAACAGCTGCAGTTTGAGCTCCATTATGATTAAGAGGAACATTTTCAACATATCTGACCCTTTTCAACCTTATGATATGAATGGATACAAAAATACCGGGTACTTAAATGTAGCTTGTGAATTTTGGACAAAATTATTCCCCACTCACCCTCCCTGAAAACGTCATTATAAATTATCTCCCTTGCGACCAAGTTGCCAGCCTGGCAACAAGTAAATTCAGAAAATCGGGGATAACCTTTAATTTGGTACTAAATCAACTTGGTCCCAAGAGGGTTGCTACGAAACTCATTTTTTGGGACCTTGGAATATGGACTATAATCATCATCTTCGTTTATCGTCCCAGTTGCCCACTTCTGGGGTTGAACGTAACCGTCTTGGGGTTGAACGTAAACATCGCCGTGTACATCAAACATCCCGAATATTTACTAAAATTTATTTTTTTCTAAAAAGCACCTTTTGTCCTAAAGTCTTTTTCCTGCTTAAATGTTATTAAAAATTTTGATTATTTATGAATTCTTCTCCTTTACCGATCTTGTTTTGGTCCATATGTTGGGGATTTTGAAATTTCCAAATATTCACTGCAAACTAAGCCAAATGTATTGAAATTGAACAAATTAAGACACCGCGTTTGGCCCTTAATTGTATTGTTATTAATTGTAATTAAAGATTTTTTTGTTTTCACCCAGAAACATATCTCAAAAGAGATTTCGGAAAAACATATATATTTTTGTCCCTTGTTATTAACAAAATTGGTGATAGTTTTGTAGAATGCGAAGAAGCTGGATCTAGTCCCAACCTGCACTCAATAGTGCTGAACAATTGCTGGGACAACAGTTTCACTCTGTAATCGCTTTACAGATGGTAATTACTCAAAGTGGAGCTCGTGGTCAGAATGCAGCGTTACCTGCGGCAAGGGCGTACAAAGCAGATCGCGCACTTGTACCAATCCTAAACCATTTGGTACAGGAAAGGACTGCAAAGAGCTTGGTCTAGCCTCTGAAACAAGACAATGCTCGAAGGTAAACATGCACGGACCGTAATTATGCAAATGTTGTTTATTTAACATCGTCATGTACATCAAGAAGTGATTGCCTTAATAATAATAATATGAATAGTAATGGTAATAATACTACTACTACTAATGATGATAATGATAATAATAATAATAATAATAATAATAATAATAAGGAACAAGTAATATTTTTTTATTAATCATACACAATTGAAATCGCTTTGTACATTAGGGAGTGTAATAATTATTTTTGTTTCATCACATAATAATAATAATAATAATAATAACAAGAATGATACAATTTACATAGCTTATACGATTAACTGCTAAGCGCTTAACAATAAAATTAGGTCAACTATAAATCTAAATAAAATGATAAAACTTTAAAATAAATATAAAATGAAGTAAAAGTACAGCTAATAAAATATATAAGAAAAATTGATTTAAAAAGATGGGTTTTAATTCAATAATTAATTATTGAATTAAAACCCATCTTGAATTATTTCTTTGGAGCATTTGAGACGGTGCCCATATCATGGCAACCAAATGAGTGACAGAACTAAGACAGGTACGGTTGAAATTTATCACTTACCTTGCTGAATTTGATATTTTTTGTTGCTATGGCAACATGGTTGCTCTTAGCAACCAGCAATCAAGGTCATCTTTAAGGTTATTGGCTGCAGTTAATAAGGTAGTCTGATAGAAAATTATCGCTATGGCAACAGTGTTGTGACGTTAACAATACTTTACGTGTGATTTTTACGTCATTCACCTAAGATTCAGCTTAACTGGTCACCTTGGGTTGGAGTTATAAGGGTTCCTATACTTGAAAAGTGCCAATTTGAAAATTTGTTGCTAGGCAACCAAGAGAGCTGTATCATTCAAACTACCATTATTCAACTCCAAAGTTAGTAGAGTGGTTATGAAACTACAAAGAAGCTTACAATGCTGCTTTGTTTCATGTTGTGTGCAGGGTCACGGTTATGATCTTTTGTTCTAGGTGTGATGGCTCGCTAGACCATTGGCCGTTTGCTCCTTTACATCTCGAAGCCTTTTGTAATTTGTGCAGGGTCAACGTCATATTTCAGTAGGGAAAAGGAGAACAAAACATAGAACAGAGAAAGCCGCCAAGTTTTCAAACCATTTAATTTTAATAACTATGTTCAACTCTAACCAGCGAAATCTACCGTATATGTGAAAACCAACCAATAAGAATTTCCGTCCCCATCACCGACTCTAGGGTAAAAGGTTCTAGCTTGCAAATGGCCGAGACTTGCCTAAAATAGTTTGTTCGCCTGGACTATCCCTTACAAACCGCATTAAATACGTCATATAAGTTACTATCAGCCAGTACTGAGTCCCAGGCCTAATCGTCCAATATGAAAATAAATACATTAAAAAAGGTTGATCTGGAAAGGTTTCTATGACGTTTTCTTAATCTTTAGTGTTTTGAAAGTGAGAAAGATGTAACATAATATTATTAAAGAGCATATGATACAAAATTAGTTTTTCAATTTTCTAAAAGAAAATTATGAAAATCATATTTCTGCCAAGTTTTAAAGTAATACGATAAAAATCCGCGATGATACAGCGTTCAAAAGTTCCAAATTTTTACTGCAAAATTTGTCCCCTTCAAGTCTCTAGGCCAAGAGGTCAGGTAAACAAAAACACGTGACTTTTTGCTTTGTCTTTAATTTGATGACGTCATTTTGTTAGGAAACATGCAAGATGGCAGAATACTTCCTAACAAAATGACGTATTGGTGGCGTATCATTTACCTCTGTCTTGCCCCAGTCAAGCTTTGCAGAAATATTTTACATCAGTCTTTTTGAAAATAGAAAACCTGATTTTGTGACAAATGCTTTTTAAGGTTAAAATGATTTGAATAATTCGGCCATACCCATCCTTTCTTTACCCGCCTGCTTTTACACTATTTCATGCCTTCTCTTCTTCTTCCGTTAGGGTTTATATATTTATAAATAAAGCCACGTCGCAAGCAAAAGTAGGTCAAACTCCGTATCGTATATCCATGCAAAATTTTTATTTTTACAATAATTATGATACCTTCTACTTCTATTATTAATACAGATACTTATCGGTAGCAAAATTAAGAAAATTCATTTTTTCTCATGAATTTGGTACCAAACGGAAAGAATGAGTTCAGCGGAACTCAACAATCGAGGTGACAGCTCTAACCATCACAATTTAACAAAAATATTTGCATACAAAGTTTATGAAAAAATTGACATTACATACCAAAGGTGACATTACATATTGATAAGTTGGGCAAGACTCGTGCTGACCTTACACATATGTAAAGTCGACAAAAAGATGACATGACTTATACGGTTATGTCAGCAAAAAACGAACTTTACATATTTAAATTCAGCAAAACTGGAAAGTACATACGTACTGTAAACAAAAAAGTTTACATTGCATATGTAATGTAAAGCGTAAATATGACCATTACAATTACCATGCATTACCGTCATAACCACCATATGCACCATAAACCCCTTAACAATGACCACTTACTTTCCAATTAGCCCGCTTGTCCTATAGACGGGAAATACACCAAGTGGAGTTCCTGGAAATGTTCCGTCACTTGTGGCAGTGGAGTCCAGACACGAACACGAACTTGTACCAACCCGCCCCCCAGCAATGGTGGAAAAGATTGTAAAGAAATCGGACCAGCAAAGGAGACAAAGGCGTGTCAAAAGGTACGAAACTCTGTTGGGGGTTTTGTATGGAGCGATAAGTATTGTGAACAAACTGGATGACCTTTGGCAGTATCGGTTAGCTGTATTTGTATTTAGAGCTCTTTGTTGTGTGTAGGTAAAGTAACTGAGTTGGACTGAAAACTTAGAGTTGATACTGACGTTGCATTTTTACAGAAAACAATTTTATTGGGAACTGAAAAAAAATTGAAATGAGTTTTTGACACTTCAATTAACTAAGAGGGATCCTGTGATGTTTGCTGTTTGCTATGGTCCACTCACATAGGATCCTTTATCAGTATTATATCGGACTAAAACAGAAGAAAAATAATATTATTAAAAATTATAAAAAATATTAGGGTTTAAAATAATGACAGATTACGGAAATGTTTATATTGTCGAAAATTATGAGAAAAAAAAAATCTTCCAAATTTATCCACCAAATATCGAGGCTGGACCTTTTATCAACAGTAAGTTAACAAGCATGTATTAAACTCAAACTTGGAACCGCAGCCTGCATCTTTCAACCTCCAAACTAATCATCCATTTTCCTCTCAGCCTGCTTGTCCTATAGACGGGAAATATACCAAGTGGAGTTCCTGGAAATGTTCCGTCACTTGTGGCAGCGGAGTCCAGACACGAACGCGAACTTGTACCAACCCACCCCCCAGCAATGGTGGAAAAGATTGTAAAGAAATTGGACCAGCAAAGGAGACAAAGGAGTGTAAAAAGGTAAAGTATTTGTCATGTGTTTTTTGATGAATTAAATATTTGAGCCACTAAGACTAAGTGCAATATATTTATTCTTTGCTTATTAACTGAATGCAAAATCTGTAAGGAGAAAACCTTAGTTCGAGGTTGTAATTGGTCTGGTTTACTTTCCCTTGCGACGTTATGGGACTACTAAGTATTCATTCTCGGTTGTCATCACTGAATACGTTTAAATACATTCTTTTTGTATAAGCACGTCTTACTTTTGAGTCGAGGATGCTTGTTCTTGTAAAATATCAGCTTCAAATGCTGTTAAAATGTTTTTCTTAATAACTGGGAGTATCGCGTTTATATTGGTTTATATTTTCCATTCGTACAATTTCACGGTTTAGTCGCTTCAGCCGTTACCCGACGTTAGCCTGGGTGGCAAAAAAAGCTATATTAAATTTTGAAACAGAGCCTATGATGCCCTATTTGTTATGTGGAAACTGTTTGTTTAAAAATAGGTTTGCCTTTTAGTCTACCCTCGAGTCCAATTCCCAACCCTATCGTTCCCCCCTTCCCCCTCAACAATCACATAGTCCACCCAAAATAATTGAGGCTGTAAACGAAAACCCGTTGACAAATAAAGAGAATTGAAAAACCATCTCCACATGCTGGAAAAACAGGCTTGTAGGCTTGCCCTAGGTCCCTCTTTTCTTTTTTTTAATTGTGTGTACTATATATAATGATACATGCAAGTTATTGCTGGCCTGTTCTGCCCGAGGTCACGTAGTATGAAATACGCTAGTTATTTGCAATGTATAGAGGTGTTTAAAAGACGGACAATAACTAAAGAATAATGGAAGAAGTTTAAAATGACGTGTAAATTGTTGATTTAGCCCTTTGGCGGATCTTAAACTTTGATGCTAAAACGTTCAGAAGACCGCATCTCCCGGCATAATACATTTGGTAATTTACTAAGATGATTAAAAATGTGCGATCTCTTATTCCTGCAGAGATGCCTACGTACACGTGTCGAAAGATGGTGGGAAGTCTGGATGACATTGCTCAGTTTTAAGATAGCCAACACAAACAAAATTATATATAAACAACACTTGAGATGGTCCTTGAGAAATGGGATCATTAGTCTGGTAAAATCGCCCGAATCTAAAAGTTGTGAATATCATTCGAATTTCGAGCTTGTTGCAGTATTGTTTGAATAAGGCATGATTGCACTTTATTTCGGCACACGGTGGGAAACCGACCGACACTACTCGTTTACTCAATCGAATAAAAACTAAATGCGCTTGCAAATTTTCCGATTGTCTTCGTCAGAATCCAGTCAGATAGTCTTGGAATGATTCGATTATAACTAAATCCAAGAGGTCACCGTCATAGACCCAGTGGAAACAACCTGAGCTTAGCATCTGCCATTTTTTTTAACTTGTGTAAATATCTCCTTAGATCTATTTGGGTATTTGGGTCTCAGTAAAGTGCAAGTGTTCTATTATAAAACGGGTCACGTTCAAAATAGTTGGGCTTTTCGAGGACTCACCCTGTTGTGTCAGCTAATAATTGTTTGTATGTGATATCTTGCCTTTAGAGTTTGGACTTTACTTGACATCACATACAAACAATTATTTCCGGGAAGGTAAGATAATCCCTCATAACAGTTTTTCTATTTTGACGTTAAACAATTGCTTTATAAAAGTTTGTCTAGTTACGACGCGTATAACAGGTGTATGTATATATTTCAATAAATGTAATTTGAACATCAGACGGTTTTATTACCTTGCCTATACATTTCTATATATCTTAAACAAATATTCAACAAGTATTTCAAATGTTAGGGTTTGAAGACGCGCTTTGAAAGGGTTGTGACCTTATAGACAATTCATGTTATCAATTTAAAAGGCAATTCTGATGCTGTTTCAAGTTCCATTACAGCACTTCGGGTTCGGACTAATTTTTTGATGTCATTATATGTAGAGCCTTAAACTTGGAACCAGTTTGAGAAAAAAACATACACGCTGTAAAATCCATAAAAATATGTACTGAACTCCCCAACTTTTTGTTACTGCTAAAAGTAAAATATTATAAACTAAGTAATTCATTATATGAAATTGGATCCAATGTTGTTGAACGTGAAGATAAAGCTCCGAGTGAAATTGTGAACGATGAACAAAAAAAAAACAAGCTAGCGTGACAAATTGAACAAAAAATATGCATTCGCGTTTTATAATGAAAACTAAATCCAAGCAATTCTGTCTGTCTGTCTGTCTGTCTTTCTATTTCTCTATCTATCCATCCATCTATCCATCCGTCCGTCCGTCGTCTGTCTGTCTGCCTGTCTGATTTTCGAAAAAATCTCAGCCTAATTTTTGTTATGGAATTGTTCTTAAAAGACACCATAGACTGAAAAGCTTTGACATTTTATCCATAAAAATTATCAGTAGAAACGTTAGACTCCGAGCAATCCTTTTCTTTTCCTCAATCAGTCTAATTTAAAAGTTCGAGCGGCAAAACTGCATCAGCAGTTTTTAAACGGTTTTAGCTTGCAGTTTCGCCGCACGAACTTTTAAATAAGACTGATTGAGGAAAAGAAAGGGACTGCTCACAGTCAACGTGGTATACAGTTGTTCTTATTTTTTTAAAAAAGGTTTTGGTAATGTTGCACTGACAATCGAATTAAAAATTTTTTGTCCATTTTCAGCTTTGTGTATATTCTGAACATATTCATAAACTTGGGCATTTTTGAGTTTTACGATTCTATACAAATATCAAAAGAATCTATTTGACTACCCATCTAACAACGGAACCAACTCATTCACAATGCTATAAACTTTCAGTTTATCAAAATAATCATGACAAATTACTTAAGCATTATGTTTTTTCAGACAAAGGCCAGAAAATGTTTAAAATCGTTGATGGAAATTTACGGAAGTAATGTTTGCGTAAACGCCTCCAGCCAATTTACACCCCATCTTTTAAATCTACAATTTTTAATTGCAACGTGTTCAAATGTCAACCAAATTTTCTTCGCATCGATGGCATTCACTCCGACGAAAGACTACATTACAGTCCGAAACGTCAGTTCAAAGTTCTTCTCACTACGGAATTAGAATTTATCTACTTGTAGAACTAAATTTCCTTCAACAAATACAAGTTTCATTTGAAAAAATTGTATTATAACAAGACTTAATAATGAGAATAATACTTTCTTCTTGATTGATTCGAATATGGAAAACATTTACATCTTAATTATTTTTATTAAAACTAAACTTAAAAAACTAGCACTGTGGTTGAATCAAATGACATAACATGTCATTAAAATTGAACCCATAGAAAGACCTTTGATATTTGCAAAGAAACTGTATTGAGAGAAGTCAATTCATCACTCAGTGATGCAGATGCCAGCTGCAACTTACACCTGATTGGTCGAGACTAAAAGCATTTTGTTTATTTGGTAGACGCTCTTGTCAAAGTTATATTGTATCTTGCTTTTCTACTCGTATAGTAAATACTTTTATTCGGCAGATAAATCGAGTACCATCCTTTTCAAAAAATATCATAAAGAAACAAGTTTCAAGTTGACACTATAAGTATACAGGTTTCCACAAAGCGCAAAACTATTAGGAAATCTTTAAAGCCGCTTTCCCCAATTCATATCCTTAATGGTTTCTAAACAATAGCTTTCAATTCTAAGGAAATAAGAAGCGGAACCGAAAATATATGATTGGGCTTCACGCCACAATTGACATATATCATTATCTAATATTCACAAAGGTTGTTTTAACAGCTTAGATATCAGACATCTTCCCGAATTGTTAATAATACATGAATTTGGTTTTGAGTCATTTCTTTTTACCTATAACACAGTTATATTTCGATTTCAGTGCTGTTCAGCTCTAACTCTTTGAGCGTGTTAATTTCTAACATATTCAATGAACCAATATTTTAACTTGCGTGATATACAAATTAGGTAACAGTGCATTTGATTTTACAAAAGCAATGGTCAAAAAATAAGAATCCTTTGAACTAAAATTATTTCGAATAATAGAATCTGTAATTGTTGGTATTTTTGGCAGCATTTTCTATTGTTTTACAGTTTAAACGATTTGAAGCTGAAGATTATTTTATGCTCTAAATCAAAATTGATATACGTAAGTAAATATTGTTTGCACTAACCGCCTTCCATTCACTTCATAAATGTCTAACGCCACCGAATAGCCAAAATATTCCCCAATGTGATTTTTTCCTCCATAGATCCACGCTTTCTCCAGGTCTAAATTAAAAGCAAACAGCTGGGAAATGAAAACCAAAGCGAGAGTCGCAAGTTCAATTCGCTTGGTCATTTTTAAAGGACTTAAGAAGTCCGTTGGAACTCGTGTCGTGTGAAAGTCACTAAGAACAATGAACATGTACCCCCTGCGGTGTTAATTTGTAAATTCAAGGGTTCGTGTCATCACATGTACCGAAGTGAACAAAGGGCCATACCCACTTTAAAAGCCCCTGGCTGACATAGAGGGCTTCAGTGATAGGATGACGGAATCAAATAAGACTTAAGTGGAATTAATTGTTTTAAAGACTAAATAGTAAAATACAGTCTTTTTCGTTTTATAAGGACGTCTTATATTATTTTTGAGCCGAGTGATGCTGAATGCTTTTAGAGATATTGTTATAAATATGTTCTTATTTGATATCATCATACGTATTATATTTGGTGTACACGCTCTGCAACTTGCTCTTGAAAAAATTTCCTGTATTATTTAACTCTATTAAATTGCAAACAATGTTGCACTACCACTATGGACAATTTGCAAAATCCATAATTTTGTGCGGCAATGTAACAAAATACAGTTCTCGGCCATTCTTCAGCCGCGGGTGTCAGCCGGTCTTAGTGGACTCTTAAATTTGGCCAATTTTCGTTCTGAAGTTTTTGAAAAAAAAGTCTTATAAAACAAAATGAGTTTATACGAATTGTAGTTTGCATTCAATGAAGAAAGTATTAATGAACTATCCTAGCTAAAGTACTCTCTCCATTGGACGGCAATTCAAGTGTAAGAAACTGATTATGGGAACAAACGGATTTTTGTCTTTCTGTTTGTTTGCTGTTTCGAACAGTAAATAAGCCAATTTGTTAACTTTAAGAAACCCGCGTGCGCGATTGGTCAAAATCGATCAAGTGATTTGGACATTTTATCAATACTGCGACGACCGGTCATTAATTTGCTTAAAGGAGAACTAAACCCTAAAATTGATTTTTCATCATTTGAACGTTTAGGCATAGTAGAACAACTACATGAAGTTTTTTAAAGCTGTTAGCCGAGCAGTTCAAAAAAATTTTACGGCGGCTCAATATGTGATGTCAGCGGTTGTTTATGACGTAGGTTACGATACTAGAATAACTAAAACGAGGAAAAACATGGTTACTGTGCGGCTTTTGGCTTCTATAAAAGAAAAACAACTTCGCAAGACATAAATCGCCCAAACAATATCAAGATTTCGAAGCACTCTGCCATATTTAAGCTCTGAATATCGTAACCTACGTCATCGCTTGGCGTGAAATATATACACAGAATTATTAAATTTGAGCTGCTGATTTAGACACAAGTTGAGGAAAGCTCTTATTTGAGATTAATATTGTTGGACGGGCAATGTTCCCTTGAAAACATTTGTAAAATGTGTATACCCGTATATCCGATTATTTACAACATATAAAGGTTTGCAATTCAAGTCATTTTTCGTTGAAAAACAATGCTACAAAAAATGTACCAAAAGATAAAGAGTTTATTTTTTGTTTATGTTGACCGGTGTTCAAAGATTATGAACCCAAATTACGATGTCAGAACTCTTACTACGCAGGGAGAATGCCGTCTTACAAAGACGTCCATTTTCTTTAAAAAGTAGACCCATAGCGAAGCGATTACTCAAGCTACTGACTAGACTACTCTCAGCTGCGGACCTTTTTTTGTCTGCATTCGAGAGCACCCCGTGCACCCGGCTCGATCTCCTTCCCCCTGTCTACCTGGGTAATTACTAAGTATTAAAATAGGGAAAAAAATATCCCCGATGATTTATCTAGAAGTCCAAATTTGATAGGAAATGAAAATAACATGACTTTTTTGTTTTGATTGCCAAAAAGACAAAGTTGTGAATAAAAAAGGATTGCAAATATTTTTCCACGCCACACGTTTACTTTTAAAACTGTTACTTTGGCTGTATTTATACTGAGGATGTCAAAGACATCAAGACGACCTTAAAAGCATCAGTAAGGACTTCTGGGGTAAATTCCTTATCGTGGAGTGACGTCCTAAACTTCAAAAACTAACTGACGGTGAAATGATGACGTTAAAAGAAGTCTGAGTCAGATTTATTGTTGTTTCTGTGCGGCACTGTATTTCACTCAAGTTACACGCGCTACAAGGCCGTCCGATTTTGGTAGTATTGTTTTTCATGCTAGACGCCTTAAAACCCTTTCAGTGCCAGTCAGTTATCAACAACCAACTTCTCCTTATATAACACATACAAAATATGACATTTGG
>JAOBBB020230232.1:0-11431 GCA_025331005.2 Zoanthus gigantus | reverse complement strand
GTAGTAGTAGTAGTAGTAGTAGTAGTAATAGTAGTAGTAGTAGTAGTAGTAGTAGTAATAGTAGTAGTAGTAGTAGTTGTTGTAGCAGTAGTTTTAGTGATAGTAGTAGTAGTAGCAGTAGTAGTAGTTGTTGTTGTTGTTGTAGTAGTAGTAGTTGTAGTAGTACTAGCACTAGTAATGGTAGCAATAGAAAAGGTAGTAGTGATCTCTTTAAACTTATTTCTCTTGTGAATACCAGGGTCACACCAAACCACTTCAAACCGTCCACGCTCAGGTAGGAGACCACAATCAGCCCGTAAAGTTATCTCTCCAGTATCTGAGAAGAAGTCAAAGAAAAGCGGAAAGCAGTCCATCAGTTCCTCGAGACCTGGTTCATCTTCGGTGAGATAACGTAATAAATGCAGGGTTCAAAATAACGTTCAGAAAATCTGTCTTATTTTGTAGGCTGTTTATATGGACCAAAATTTTCGGCGGCTGGTTTTTGGAGGTTAAATATTCTTTTTACAAAGGGGATGGGGCACGAGGTTAACAGTGCTTAGTGCATGAGCAGTTTGATTGAAAAATTCAAGATGGTCTGAGTTTGGATTCCCGGCCAAGACTTCTGTTTACAATTTAAAATATCGTAAAAAAATGGCAGTGATAGTTTAGAATGAGCAATCTCGAAGGAAGATAAATATTATAAACCAAATTCCACCGAGTTTAGGTAGGTTTTTGTATAATGTTATTTTTCAACGAACTGATAAGAATATGATGTTTACTTTGTCTTCGACAATAACAGACGCCAACGAGGCATGTAGTCATGAGGCAACCAAAATAGCAAAAGTATTTTTGTATCAATTTGCAAATGTTTAAAATAAATGAAAAAGAAGCTCCATTCAAAAGTTAAATATTTTGTTTTTTAGTTACAATGATTGATTTGTCGAAAAAAACTTGAACTGTGTTGTGGAAATAAAAATCGCTGGCAAAGTCCAAAATCGGCCTGCGATTGACGGCAGCCGGCTTCTATTTTGAACCCTGATGTAAAAGTCTTACTGGAAATATATCATTTCAAATGCCATATTCTCGCAACAACTATTTACACTACTTACAGTGTCTACAAACAGAAACAGTTCAAGCAGTTTTTGTTCCGTTCAAATCATTTAGCTAAATCCTTTACGAGCCAAGTGGCCCATGGAATCAGCGCTTATCTCCGGTTTCTGTAGTGAAAGCGGATGAGAGTCTTTGACTACCCCTGGACGGGACACTAATCCATCGCAGGTTAGCTCCCAGCAGATGTTAGTACTCATTTACCAACCCCGGAAGGCTGGAAAGCTGAGTTAGCTTAGGTGGGAAATCAGTTCAAATCTTGGCAGAGCCGGGGATCGAACTGGGGACCTTGTGGTTGGAAGGCAGAGATCTTATCAACTGCCCCAAGCACGCCCGCCCAAATCATTTAGCACAGTGATAAATTATATAATGAACTCCACAACCGTGCAGGAAATAATTTATTTATGGAAAAATAAATTCTATAAATTGATTTTTAAGTATCGTCCTCAAAATAAAAAAGTTTTTCTTGAATCACCTCTAAAAAGTGACTAATGTATGAGCACTATTAGAATCGCCGACACGGTTTTGGAATTCAAGTTGAGAGCTTCAATTAGAACGCTAAAAAAAGATTCTGGAAATTAAAATGCCAGTCAGTTGGATTTCCGCAAAGAAAAAAGTATGAAGCCCTAAACTGCAATGTCGTTCTCGTTTCCAAAAAATAGTTTTGAAAAAACGGAGTTTGGTGTTATTGGCTTACAGTTTTGAAATTGCTCGGCCAAACATCCAAATCACACAAATTGGTCAAATGACCGAATTCAGTCATATGCCAGATTCCTTGACAACTTATGCTGAAGCTTACAGTAAGCATTTGTTTCGACATTTAGATTCAATGCGAATGACATATATATTTCTGAAAACTTAAAAGGTATATAAATGTATGTTGTTTAGTAGCATCAAAGAATAATAAACAGTTAACAGAAAAATTGGTTTATATGCCCTGAGCAGGAATCGAACCCACGTCTCCTAGTTATCTAGTCAGGAGTGTTAACCACTACACCATCAGGGACCACTACGCTGCCAACGTAGCAGTTTAATTAGTTAAAAAGGTATCTTTAAAAGAAGAAGAAAAACCTCACAATGAGTAAGGTTTCCCTTTCAGCAATAATTCATTTATTAATTCGCTGAACATTGGCTTTAAGGATTAGGCAAATCTTTTCTGGTGCCATTCTTTGCAATCTACGTCCTGGTGAGGATCAAGACTAGTGCAATGCGTTTCAAGAATCAAGTGAAATTTTACTTTAAAAAATTACTTCTAACTAGTGCGATGTTATTGTTTCATTACTTGTTATTTAGTTTTTCTTTGTAAGTTAGGATCGTCTCGTCCTTTTTAAAAGGTAAATTACGGAACCTATTCTAATCCTTCTTTTAGTTCATTTTGACAATGTTGTTCACTCCCCTCCCCCTTCGGCAAGATTTGTCACCCAGTACAACCCTTTCAAGATCAAATCAGCTTTATTATTTTGTTCTGTACACTAGCATCGATTTATGCAGCACTTACGAAATCAGTACGATTCATCTGGGACGTAATATTTACATCAGTTTTCTAATTAAATTTCAAAACTGCTAAATTGTAAAATCATATGAAGCATATATATTCAGGGTTTTATCAACGGCCGGACACCGGGCAAATAGATGGCTTTGCCTGGCTGCTTTTATCATCTCTCCAATTAAAGATTTTAAAATTTTTTAAGGCTTTGTATAAACTTTGCCCGGGTGGCAAATCTAAATGCCCTCTTGCTCCAAACCTAAACGAAACCCTGAATATTAGATGAGCTCCCATTACACTGTGGCAACAGTATTTAACATACAGTATCTTGCTCATATTATCAGGGAAAATAAATGTCATAAATGGAATGCTGCATCAGTGTTTCTATAGAAACAGTTTTATAAATTGATAAGTAGTATACCGTAGTGAAAAGAATGTTACAACTGACATTTCAGACTGCAGTCCTTCATCGCTCCGACAAAGGACTACAGTCTGAAATGTCAAATATAAAATTCTTTTCGCTACGGTGTACAACTCATCAATTTATAAATTTACTGTTATCAGGGAAAAATTCACTCAGAGCATTATTTAACTTAAACTATTTAATTGACAACGAGCAACCGAGGCCAAGAGGCAGAGGTTGCGAGGCGTCAGAATTATAAACTTGTCTGCTCAGCTAGAAGTGTAAGGTAAGGTAACAATAGGATGGTTGTTGCAGCCAATCACAGAGCAGGGTATCAGTCTTGTGACCAGATAACGTCATTGGCGACATCTCCAGCGATCTCGCATTTTTCACATGTGCATACGAGAGTTGTTAGAGTTTTTCAGTCGTATTTCGACCTTTTTTTTATTCGCATTTTGCTGCCTATGGTCTATTCATTTATTGGAGAGATCACCAGGTAGTATTTTTAAACTTTTGAATTACGTTTTGAGGGTTATTTTCTTGAATTTTCTAGCGATATTGCATCTAGCAGATTTCCTCCCACGTGGAGACTCCGTCCGGGTGCTTTTCTGACAGTCACGCAAGTTAGATATAGGAGATTTAATTTGATTGTTGCCCGTTGTCACTCAGTTTAGTTGCCCTCAGTTTAGTTGCCCTTACAAAGGGCTAACTCTTGAAATGTTAGCTGTTTAATCCGTAAATTGAATATTTGAACCTAGTGTTACTTATAAACCACGCCTGATATACGCGCACAAAATAATTTTAAAGAAACTGAGCCGAATGTGTTGAGTTTTTGCGGTTCAGGTTGCAGTTAGCACACACGAAGTTCTCGAACTCCCGTGGGTTAAACCGTTCACAGCTGAACCGGGGGCCAGTTGTACAAATGCTAATTAACAATTAGAGTACGAGCTCAAAATTTCTATCGCCTGATAGAACGACAAAGCCGAAGCCCGAGTCATTCTATCGATTGGCGATAGAAGTTAAGAGCGAGTATTCTAACTGTTTTAGTAGAAATTTCTGAAGAAGAAACAAAAGAACAACAACGCTTTTTTTGATAAACAATTATTGAATTTATTCAAACAACCAATGCTGATACACCAGCGACTATTCTTCGAGTGAAGCTGTCAAATTGATACTTCAAGATTCTTTTTTTTCTGTTGCTATTTTAGTTTTCTTTGGAATTGTTTTTTAAATAAGAGCGTTTAATTCCTCTTCCGAAATGTCTTCTAAAAAGCGGGAAAAGGCCGCCATATTGAATTACTTGTTTTCATATCCCGCAGACGCTATCTATCACCTGATAGATAGTGAGTACGGTCGGTAACCAATCAGATTGCAATATTTGCGATAGAAAGTGAGTAGATTTCTACTAACCATCATTATATCAGCTTGGCTATGCGCGATTTGATTGATGTAGAAATAGTAGATGTGATACAATATTCATCTCCGAAACAGTAGATGATGACATAGAAACAAAATGGCGGACACAAGTAGTTGTCACTTCGCGTCCGTTTTTTGGATTGAATTTGAATATTTTGCTACAAAAACACGAGATTTTAGACATTAATTCTTTGGTTTACGACATTTAGGGCAGCTCTCAAAACCACGTGATGTTGTAAATTGAGCAACTCGTGTGTGCATTTCGTCATTTTCTGTGGCTCAATTAATAAACGTATTTTTTTCTTACAAATCTTTCTTTATCTCGAAAGGAAATTTCTAAAGATCAGTTGCCTCGCTGGTATCATACTAAAACACATATTCTATTTCGGTGGACAATTGTTTAATGACGCTCAGCAGTAGATATTCTGCCACTATCCATCTCACAATTGAAATAAAATAATTGTTAATTAACCAAGTCTCTACTTTTTGAGAAAGTACTCTTTAATTAGGTTAAAGTGATATACTATAACTTTTGAAGCTCCCAGGTTTATTCTTTAAAAATACATTGCTTACGATTTTTCAGAGAAATGACGCGTGTTAGTTTTCAAGGTAACACAGGATTTGTGTCGTTCGATTCCCATGGTCAGCGGACCCGGGCTCGATACAATTACCTGAACTTACGGAGTGGTGTCCTGGGTATGAATAAAAAGTGGCAAGAGGTTGGACATTTGGAAGATGATCGAGTTCTATTGCATCAGATTGTTTGTCCGGGCGAAGTATTGCAAACCCCAAGGTAATATTTAGGTCATACATCACAGTAATATATACATTTAACTTTTGTAGTCGAGTTGACGAGATGATTGTGACACCTAAAATCTAAAACTTTTATTATTGCTCATGTAAGAAATAAAACATTTTCTCCGTGACTTTCCAGCCTACTGAAAACCGAGACGAACGATTGAAAGAATTCGAGAGCAGATCAATGTTTTCATGCATCTGTTCAAAAATTCTCACAAACTTTGCCGAGGTTTTTACCAGGCTAAGAAGGCACGGGGAACATTTTTTATTTCTTTCCTAAAGTTATTGTTTTCCAAATCAACAAAGATACTCCAAATTAATAGGACTATTAATTCCTCGTCCGTTAGTCCTCATGGTTGAATTGTCATCCTGGTAGTTATCACACCATCGCTGCTTTGTTGATCACAGTCAAATAATGGGGGCGCAGCCCGAAAACAACTTTATTGCCCATTTAAGTGGTTGCAAGTGCTAAGTACTAATACGTATGTGCAGTCTATACTTTTGATTATTGATTCATAAAGCAAATCATACAAGCCTTAAGCTTCTACTGTTGCTCTTGTTATTTTTATTTCATAGTGGACGTCTTTGTCGAACCATCATGCTAACTAAAAATATATTCTTTTTTTCTTTTTGTCTTTGTCTCTTACCTACTCTTCGTCGGTGTCGTTATCTTCAACAGTATTATTATTTTTATTCGCAGTGGACAAACCAAAGAGCGACTCAAGATTGTTACCTACCAAGTAAAGCCCTTAATTCAAGTCACCGATTATGCGGCTGACATGTGCTATTCAGGAATCAAGTGTCACGAAATTTCTGGGAGTCCACCGAGTACGTTGAGATGAAGTATAATTTCTTATTTTAACTTAAAAAGAAATGTAGTTAGTTGTACGAAAAGCTAAATGCAATGATTTTACGAACCAAGTGGCCCATCGAGCCAGATCTTAACTCCATTTTCTCGATCATTTTAAGCGGATGAGAATCCGTCGCTCCCTCTGTATTATTCCATCGCAGGTTAGCTTACACAGAATCTCATACTCATTTTGATATCTACTTTGTAAGGATGAGAAGGTGGGCCAATTTTGACGGAAAAAGTTGCACAATAGATTGATTTGTTTCAACCTGAAACATGTATATTATAACATACTGATTAAATCAGTCCTAAAAAACTTGAGCTGAAAATTCACGGAAGTGCTTGTGGGGAGGGGCGGGGATTCGGAATCTCCTTGCACTTTGGTCATCATTCGTTTGATGGAGCACGTTTTATTGTTATGTCTGCCACTAACACAGTTGTAAAAGTAGTATAGATGTACCTAGTAAAACAAATCTGCTGCAAAGAGTTTTTTTTTTCAGTTGGTTGAAAACGGCAACTGTGCTGCAAAAGCTACGGGTTTGAATCTTACTAAAGGAGTTCTCGCATTCAACCTAAATGCTTGTGAAAGAAATGATTTTCGAGATTTGAGTCAGTGACGTTGTTCGGTGCTCTATCTATTCAACAGAGGGCGTGGTTGGTGTAGATGGTAAGGTTTTTGCCTTAGGTTCCAAACCTGGCTCAGCTGAGATTCGAACATTTGCTTGACTTCCTTTTCCGCCAATGCTAACTGAGCTTTCCATCCTTACGAGGTCGGTTAATGAGCACCAGCTTCTGCTGGAAGCTAACCTGCGATGGATTAGTCTCCTGTCCAGCAAAGCCGGCCATTATCTCTCTTCCGATTAACACTACATGTGCAGAAACAGGAGATAAGTGCCGGTGCCGGCCCCGTGAGTCAATACGGTTTTAATCAACTTTAGTCATGAATTTAATATCAGATGGTGTAAGTATCCAGTTGCCATAAAAACAGATAATTTTTCTTTGTGCAGTAGAGAGTCAATCTCAACTTTTTCACGTATATTTTGTTTATATAAGTTCACTAAGGCACTGAAAAACTGATCTATAAATATCATCATCAACATTCGATTGCCGTCAAGAAGAACTTCACACCTTCCCGCAGCCAACAGAATGCCTAATTTAGACAACTCAAGATTGAACATTTTTTCATCATCTCTTGTTAAGTGGTGTAGGGAGCTGGCATTTAAGCGCTAGTTTTTAGTAAATGATATTGTATTAAGTAAAGCAAAGGTTGTTTCTAGCCAAAAATAATTTATTAGTAACTGAGTTTAATAATTTAGCAGATGAAATCCTAACAAGCAGATGTTGCTATGGCGTGTGTATTGATGTACTGAAACAAATGAGCAACGACTTGGAGTTTTTACCAGATGTGTATGTGATGCATGTTTATGCTGGAACTCAAGAGGCAGATGGCAAATGGAATGGTTAGTGGAAAGTCTATCTTTATGAACAGAATTACCTAAAAATGTTAAATACCATGTAAATGCAGTGGCCATAAAAAAAACATTGAAAATTCCGTTGACACAGGAAACTATCAACTCAATAACTTTAACACTCTCTTAACTTAAATCGTAACTGATGCACCGTAAAATATTTAGTTGGCAACCGTGAATAGATATAAGAATGTGCAATAAAAGGCTTGACAGTTACAAAGAGAGAAGATATAGGTCGGGAAAATGTGTCCATAGTTATGTGTGAGGACCGATTTTGGTCCACACTCTTTAAGGCCTGGTGACTAAATCTAAAGGGAAGTAATATTTAATAAACGGAAAAGTTTTGAACTAACATGTTCATGTATCATATTTGAAATGTAAAAAAGCAAGTAAAGAATTCCTGCTTACTTGCAGGAGTAGTTTCGAGACCGACGTTTTGGTACATATGTGAAAACAACGAACGATTGTCTTTTTAATCTTCCCCTGCAGTCGGGAAACGTACCCAGTGAAATACGCACATAAAATTCTTGAAAATGTTGTAAAATGTTGCAAAATCTTAGAAGAAATGTATACGCTTTTTTTATAAGAACAATTTTAAAAGAACAATGAGGCTCAGATTTAGCAAAAATTAAGAACAATTTAAGAACAAGCTCAGGCTGAAGCTGAAAAAAGTGAAAATGTTTTTAGTTGAAACTTTACTGAATCTTGTAAAATCGTTTGGCAACAAAAAATTGACCTCTGCAGCCTATGGGCGTGGACTCAGAGAGAGGACAAAATGCGTAAGGGTCAGTAATCTTAGATAAATGTACAGAGATGTCCTCAAAATACAAACGATCAGCATTGTTTTTCAATTCCTCGTCTTTTTGTTTTGATTTTTTATCATTTCAAACCGCTAACAGAAATAAGAACAAATTAAAACAAATTGAGACTGATGCAGCCAAAAAATTAAGAACAATGAGCCTCGGCAAATTTACTGGCTCTTATAAAAAAAAGCGTGTATTGCGTTTATGTTTATACCTCAAACTTGTAAAATTTTGTTTTTTTGTGTGTTTTTTTTGTGTGTTCTACGAATCTATGCCGAGTGAAAAAGCGGAGTGAAAGACTGGAAGACAAGACTAGATATAAGAATTCTTTGTAGGATTTGTTTTCGAAATCTAAATAAATTGTTTTCAGGTCTTATTGGCGAGGTTATGTATAACGAAGCTGACATGGCGATGGCGTCCATAACAATCACGGAAAGAAGAAGCCAGTTCATCGACTTCTCGGTTCCATATTATCACACTGGACTCAAGTTCCTTGTGGCTAACACGCGCGGCTCGCTAGACGGATATGGTTTCCTCAAGCCATTTCAGGTCTCTGTTTGGGTTCTTTTGTTTAGCCTTCTCTATTTTTCAGCCTTCGCTCTATGGTTTTTGGAAACAAAAAATCCTGGTTTGAGCCGCCTTCTACGATCAAACAAGACGCACACAAAATATGACATTCACGTCTCCATCTGGGTGATGTTTTCACGGCTCTTTAATAGCAACCTTGAAGTCCATCATCCAAACTTTTACAGCTCTCGAGCTCTCCTTGTTGGCTGGGGATTTGCCTGTCTTGTAATTGGAGCTCTATACACCGCAAATTTGGCAGCTTTTATGGTGCTGACCGAAGAGAACAGATCAGTTGATGGAATCAACGATTCTAAGGTAAGTTTGATCGTTTGATTTGTTATATAAGAACGTTTCGTACTGCCAATACTCTACTTTAACACTGTTTATCAGATGGTTTTCCAATTTTTTACGAGGTCTTAACCTCTAAACTCTTTCTTCCAAGTTATTGGTTATGGACTGGATCGTGAACGGATACTTGGCGCGAACGTTTAGCTGTGCTCGCAATGTCACGATGAACGTACACCGTGGCAAAAGGGCAAGAAAACTTAGCATAAAAAAAGCCCAGAAATGAATGAACCTCTCCGAAGCTGCTTTTCGTCATCTGATTTAAACAACCAGATAATAAGTTATTTTCTGATGATGGTGGGAGCATTTCAGCTGTTGTAAGCCATGGCATGATTGATGATAAACTATATGAAGAAATGTTTTCAAACACCTCGCGTTTTGCTACAAATTATACCCTGAGATGGGTGGGCATGATTGGCGCAGTTGGTAAGGCCTGTCTGACTTCTGACCACAAGGTCCCCAGTTTGATCCCGTCTCTGCCGAGATTTGAATATTTGTGCGACTTTCTTTTCCGCCTAAGCTAGCTCAGCTTTCCACCCTTTCGGGGTAGGTAAGTGAATACCAGCGTCTTCTGGGAGCTAACCTGCAATGGATTAGTTTCCCGTCCGGGGGGATTGAAAGACTCTCATCCGTTTAACACTTCCGGAAACTGGACTGATAAAAGCCGGCTCCATGGGCCACTTGGCTCGTAAAGGATTTAGAATTTGTATAACACTTAGATTCTTAACATTTCTTCTAGTTGGCAAATATAGTTTTTACAAGACGTCATCGTGGGACAATCGGACCGATGTATATTTAAGTGTGTTTGTCATTTCTACCGTGGAAAGTGGTTTTAATTTCATTAAATGACACGGTTCCAAAACGTTTATAGATGAAAAAGGTGGATGTTAAGCAAGAGCAGAACATATAAGAGTAAAAAAAAACATAGAGAACCACTTTTATCAAACCGACTTCTTTATTCTTTTTTTAGATTCAAAATCCAGCATCATGGAAGCTGAAATTTGCCACAATACCTAACACCAGCATAGAAAAATACTTTAGCAGAAATTTTCCGCATGTTCACAAGTTCATGGTCCCGTACAGCATTTACAATTCAAGCAGATCAGCCGTCCAAGCTGTTAAGAATCGGTAATGTCACGTTCAGCTTTTTCGAGTTTAGATCTTTTTTTTTCTCAGTTTCTTAGTGTGTATTTGTGGAGCCCACTTGATCCCCACGCTGGCTTACTTTATCTTCGCAACTTATATTGGAAGATACTTCTTGCAACTTTTCATGCAGGGTTTCAGAGGACTAAGCTTCAGAAATGTCATTGCGTATGGTTTGGTAGAGCGCTGACCGGTTTTTGAGACGATTGTTTCAAATTTTACTGATGACCTGACGAATAGTCATGGTTTTTAACCAAGAGACAAACGATTTTCCATTTTATACCATTTTTATCGAGGGGCTGCGGGATATTAGGAGGGGGTAGGTGTGTGTGTGTGGGGGGGTGAGGCATATTGTCTCCCCACTTTTTCCCCTAACTTTACACCAGTTGAAGACTCTGTTTATTCAATCAACAATCGCTTAAACACGTTTAAACAGCCTTGACATACTTGATATATATTAAGGTCAAATCTCACTGATGTCACAAATAAGTTTTAAGGACGCAATAAAAGCCTTAAACGATTTTTTTTGCCAGTTTTCATCATTTGATGATAACGCAGTTTAACTGGGAATTAATAGGCAAATTAAACTATTTTTTCCCGTTTGGTTGTTAATTTTGTTCTGTTATAAATGAAAATTGATGCAAACGCTTTTTTAGATTATGTAAAAGTTGCCACTTTGAGAAATACTATAAAGTTTCTTCATCCCCATCAATACGGTTCCTTTTGTCCGTAGGCCGTAAATTAAGTTTGCTAAGACCAGACTTTTTGTTTTGTATCACGAGCAAAAGTTTTCAAAGCGTTAAAATTGTAAAGATAAATTAATTTTATAAGAATAGATAATGTTGTACATTTTACTATAAATGTTAAAATTATTAACTGACTACGTTTCGGTGCGTCATGCACCATCATCAGGTTCCAAATGCAAATATGTCAAAACTTACGATCTAAATAGTCAAAAACATTCAATGAGAGTAATTCAATAACGGACTTGAACAAAAAAACAATGGCAGGCAACAGACCTTGCGCGAGGCAAGCCTCCCCCTGAGTCAGAGCACCAGTGTAATT
>JAOBBB020230145.1:0-11432 GCA_025331005.2 Zoanthus gigantus | reverse complement strand
CTAACCTTTCTCCTCACCTTTTTACTACTCTTTTTCTCACTCTTTTCTCCATCCTTACCCTAACCTATCTCCTCTAATTTTTGACCGGTCCCTTATCTCAGATTTCCTTTGCCTTTTTCAGCTCGGCTTTAAAATTTCGAATGAATATGCATAAATAATAGCAAACAATTAAACCGAATCAAAGAGTCGAACTCAAGATTGCTTAAAAATGGTAAAACAAAAGGACAAAAATAAAGTTTCTGTAAATTGGTAAACATTGCGTATGGAGACACTTTATATAGAAACTAATCTCGCAAAGCAGGCTGGAGGATTTTATTGTTTCACAAAATTGTATGCAAATGAGGTCCCAGCTATAAATCACTGGAGAACATTCGTATTTTATGACTGGGCTTACCACAGGTAGCTCAGTAATGATCCTAGCGCAGAAATGACTATAAATCGGAGAATTTACGTTTGTCGGTTTGAATCAACTATGTTTACGACTTCGTGCTAAACGTGGATACAGACAAGAGATGTTCTAGTTATGCAATTTTCTATTTGAAATGTTCAAAAGATCTAGAATTCAACGGTGCATATTGTAATTTAAAAAACTATTATGCCTACAGTTGTTTTTTCCATTTTAAGTTTCGCCTCATTGTTTAATAGTAGTATAGGTAGTAGTAATTGTAAGAGATGGCTCTACGAGTCGTAGTACTCAAGTCGTAGTGTTATTAGCAAAATAGTCTTGTAAGTTGTAGCCGTAATGGAATTTTTTAACGAATGGCAAGAAAATATATTTGTACTTGTAGCACTGCTTCATTGCCAAAATTTCAAACGTGACTTTGCAGATAAATTTTCTTTCATTAAACAGAAACATATTTTCCTTTTTAAGTTGGTGAAAGATCTCGTCAAACTAGACGCATACAGCTGCGTGAACTCGGACTTCTTTCTCTGTAGCGCAGTGGAAGTTTAGAAATTTTTGTAAAATCCAGATGAATGCATTTCTCGCCGTTTAGAAGGTTTAGTAATTGTGATTCCAAACATGAGTAATGTAAGTTAATAGACTCAAGCTGGGATAGGCTTCGTGAACGTGTAGGACTGCCAAGAATGCCTGCAGGCTATGGATTTGTCACTTGAAAGTTAAACTAAAGGAAGCCCACGCAACGCATGTGCTGGAACAAAAATGTATGGGGAGAATTCGAAAATTGCGCTCCTTTATAGCTCGTGAAGCTTTAGCTAAAGAACTATTGTGGTGGATAAAAATGCCACGCGTAAATAAAAGAATGTTCGGTACCCAATCGTCTCAAGATCGTTAAAAAGTTCTTGGCAGCTAATCAAAATTTGGTATACACCACGTGATTTTCGAGTGTTCGGCTCAGGTTCGGAAACGTGCTGCAGACGTGCACAAATGGAAAATAATCGTGACTCGCGAAAATGTTTCTAAAACATGAGATTATCTCTCCATATGTCAATATGAGTTTGCAGTTCTCTGCAGTATTCTGGCTTAATTCATTTTGATTATTGTAATTTTTTTTGCTGCTTAATCAAGATTTGTGAGCAGATACAAATGTTGAATGTTGAACCTTTTTAAAACATCTTAGACACAAACCTTAACCCTATTACCTGAACTTTACGGCGCTCTACGACTGAAATAAAGGGAGTTACATGGTACCTCTTACCATAGAATGCCTTTGATTAATTATGATTTATGTTTTCCTTATTCAGTTGTCTACAGGCTCTGCATGCCATGTTCATTCTAATAAGCACGCTTGAGTTCGCACAGTATATTTCTAAAACCCAATTTACACTATACAAAAACCGGATAGGCAAGAATACCCTTTTAACCATTTGGAGAGGCAAGGTTGGTTGAAAAAGGACAATGTGCGGACGTTGTCCTAAAACCCAAAATGAATCGGTAAGGTAAACGCAGTTTCCTTGCCTTGTTAGAAGTATATTTTACCCTTCCCAAAATTTATCCTTGCAAAGCCGTTTTTTCTGTAGTGTAAAAATGGGGTTTAAATAAACATTATTCGAACGTCATTCAGTTCATCCGTAAAATATAAAGTTTTTCTTTTGCGATCTTGAAATGCGAACTTCTGAAGTGAGAACATTCTATTTTATACTGCAACGTGTAACTGAGTATGCATAATTTTAAAACTTTTAATATATTTTACGGATAGAATTCATTCAAACGTCATTCTCCTCAGTAAAACATAGAGAACTCAGTTTCTAAAGTTTTTTTTTTGAGATTAGGAAAATAAAAACATTAGGTATTCTGTACAGTGTAATTAATTTTATACCGCAGTGGTAATGACGATATCTGAAATTTTAAATCTATAACTTTTTATTTAGTAAATTAAATAAGCTATAATTATTTTATATTTTGGCTAAAACATCGGTATGTATAACTATAAGAAATATTAAATTTTACAACTCATGAGAATTAAATAAAATAATTCGTATTCAAAACTTTAACAATGATGCCATTACTATCTCTCGTAAAGTTCGCGGAACGACCTTCTGGTCAACCGCGAACGGTGTCGTGGCATGGTAGGCTTGTATGTGTTTTCAGCGCTGGGCCACGACAGCTTGGAAAAGTCAGCGACTGCTGTTTCAACCATGTGTTCACTAAAGTCACTGTATGTGTACCATGCATGAGCGTTCTCTTCACGCACGCGCTTTTAGCTGAACTACGTTTTGTTATTGAACGCAAAAATTAATAACAAACCCCATTTTATAAAAAACAGACAGGAATATAGACTATTAAAGAAATAGGAAGGTTGCGGTTAAAAAGAGAAGCGAAGAAAAGAGGGGGTCAGGTGCTTGCTTCGCTGGCTATAAAAAATGGCTGTCGAATATTTTTAAAAAGGACTCCGCGAAAAGGAAAACAAAACACTGACGTTTTTGACGTTAATCCTTCGTCGGAGGGAATGTTCACAATGAACATCTGAAAGTCTATGTTTTGTTTTCTTTTTCCCACGGTGTTGAACTTAAACAAATGGCAGGAATGATAAAAATCAAGTAGAGATAGCACAAGCCACAAGCAAAACTCTCCAAGATTCATTGTGATTTGAACCTGGGACTTTTACAATTCCGGTGCAGTGCTCTTACGACTTATCAATAAAGTTCGGTTGAATCCTTCATTGTTTTAACAGGATACTCTATTGCAATTATATAAATTGCATGTATAATGAGAATAAGAATGATTGAAATCAAAACTGTAATTACAACTAAATGTAAACAGAATAAAGTTTGATATTCAGTTTTAATTGTTATTATCATTAACCTTTAATGTTCGTGATTGTACAAAAATGCGCAGTCAGCAACATCTTTGTCAAGTTCATCATCATGTGTCCGTGATGTGATTACATAAACTTGAGTGTCTTTTGTAATTCGCTCTGGAATTCCAAACCCATAGTCAACATGTCCAGACCCACACACACCCAATACCCTTGTGTGATGATCAGAACTCTTTAAAACCTCACAAACCTTATAAGCAAATGTGCTGTCCCTCAAAACCTGAGCAGGAAATATCTTCCGATACTTGTCTGTAACGTACTCCATATTTCCACTTATCAAACCTTGAAAGTAGCGATAGTGTTTCTCCGAGCCTTCAATAGAAATATTTTTTGTATTGCAGAACATTTCTTTAGTCCACTGTGATAGCGCAGTTTCACCATCTTTAACAATGGCTCGACACACATCCTTTGGTGCAAAACCCGCTACCAACTTCACTTTCATTTCCTTTGCAGCTTCTAGAAGCATACCATAATGGTGGCGAATGACAAAACCCTCTGTATCTTTGTACTCTTGTTCTAGTTCTTTAAGAGAGATTTTGCCTGCTTCATACTCATCTAAGAGTGACTGTTGTGATAAGTTAAACATCTCCATCACTAAAACAACGTCATTGTGAGAGTTAAACCTCTTTTTGTGGTCAACCCTATTCTCATATTCTGCCAGGCTCACCATGCCCTCCAGAACACAAAGCTGTGCTTTGAGTATGTTAGACTGGTGATGCTGTTCACCAAACAAAACTGCAAAACAATTAACATATAAAAAGTAACTAATAAAAGACGTCTTCATTAGTTAGGCTAACTGGAGAGTATCAACTTAACAAGAAGTTCAGTAAGTGCACAAATCTAGTAGGGAACATATTTATTTTATGTCCTATATGCATTACAAATCTTAAAACAATCAGAAACAAAATTATATTCTAGCTTGCACTGGAAATCTCTCACTATTTCACACTCATTTTTGTACATAAAATATATTGATCTTGAAAGATGCCCCTGTAACGTCCTCTATCCTTTAACACCAGATGCAAACCCAGTAGATTCTGGACAAAAGATTCTAAACCTTGGTGTTAAATACTTAGGTCTGAAATAACTTCACTTTATCCAGATAAACTTGAAAAATAATGTAACAAGAACACTGATGAGTTGAATTTTCTATATGAGGAGGGGGGAGGGTGTGGGGAAAGCTGTTTAGTAGAAACTCTGAAGCGAGCTCTTAACATAATAAAATGCATCCTGTATAGACCCAAAGTCCATTATCCAGATTTGTTGGAAAACAAGTACAAAGTGTGGATGATCAACAGTTCAGATCATAAAAATGAGAACATTCACATAATAACAAAACTCAAACTTTTATTGTTACAGTTTTCCATGACTTTGAATACATCATGTGCAAGTAAACAAGCAATAACAAAATTACTGAACTAATAGAAAATACAAAAGGTGTTTTACAGCTATGACATGATCTCCTTCTTCTGGACATCTTTACATAAACAGTTATCACACAAATATTTGCAAAAATTCCTTTTCATCATTGGGAAAAATTTGGAATATATAGATAGTTTTCCAGAAGAATTGAGCAAACATCCCAAGCATAGCTTCAAACAAAAGGTACACTAGTTACTATAACTGCAACTTTTCCAAGAAACAGATAATTATATATAAATGCATCAGATAATTAGATATGAAAAGAAAGGAGTCTTAAAGATGTGCTTATTGCTTGAGCGTGTTTTTTCTTATTTCATACTTTTCATTTTTCTTTTCTTCCAATTTTAATTACTTTTAAAATAGAATCTGTTGTTTAAGTCGATCTTTTGGAAACAACTTATATGTAAATATGCCCCTGTCCCCTGCTGTGATTAGCTCCACTATTTGCAGGGAACACATGACTAAGTTTTACTGTGATAAATAAATCTGGTACAGATCCATACCTGTTTCCACCGCTTTCCGGAAATCAGTCACAATTTTTATTATATAAAACAAAAGATCTAATATTTATTTATCTAATATTTATTTTTTATTTATTCTTTTTTGCCAATTACCAGAAATAGACAAGGATCATAAACACATTCTGGTGGCAGAATTTTACAGCCAGGAAATCACTAGTCTCCCAACAGCTTCCTCCAAGGAGAATGGAACTGACAAATATATTGTCTGACTGACTCAAAAAGTCAGAAAAAAGAACTTTAGGTAGTTAAAATTGAAAAAATTTTTCAGCGGAGCATGCCCCCAACCCCCTTGCACCTTTGGCATTCATTTTGCATTATATTAGTCAACATTTTTCCTAGATCCGCACCTGTAAATAGAGAGAAGTGAAAAACAAGATGAAAAAATGGTACTTTGGAACAAGGAATCTGATAACAGACATGCCTGGATAATAGAGGTTGGGCTGTAAATACTGTTTAGCAAATAAAATTTTAGAAGTCATTCCTATGTCATCATCATTGTTCTATTTTGCAACAAATATTGTACTTGGAACTAATAAAGTTTGTCCATTCCAATCTCTTCGCTACTGCTCACAGAACTTTCTCAAAGCTTTTCCTACCAAACTGGTTCTGTCTGCTCCTTCTCCACCTTCCTGGAGTACTTTATGTTACATTTTATACAAGCAGTTTGAGATTTTTTCTAGTCACTACTGAAAAGTTTAAAGCAAGTTCACTATCCAAAAGTATACACCCTGAAAAGTCTCACTGGGTGTTGCCCGGTTGTTTTTCAGCTTTGCCTTGAAATAGTGTAAGGTAAGTATAAGGAAACATAAAGGCAATAATTATTAATACTTCAATAGAGAGAACAAAAGACAATTCACACTACCAACATTTTGATTATAGTTATTTGTTGCTGTTTTCTTGTTTGTTTCTTGGTCTCTGATCTGAACTACTTGTAAAAAAAATTCATGGTTTTTGATTGTAAGTCAAAGTAAATTAAAATGATTAGTCTTCATACCTACTCTGTTCTGCTTCACTTGTTTCATCACATGCTCAAATGTCATGGGTTCAAAATTTGAAGATCTTGTGCTCTTAAAAAGTAGTGATTTGGAAAGCTTTCTCAAGTTCTGCCTTAAGACTGAGCTTGTACTCATATAGTGTGCCTGAAAAAAGCAAATTCTTCATTATTTTATTATTGAAAACAAGTTTAAATTATATTTTATCCATTGTGGAGGACGTTGAACACAGATTAAGGAAAACAAGGTTGAGATGGTTTGGTCATGTAAAATGTAGGGATGAGAATAACATACTTAGGAGAGCGATGGAGCTGCAGGTAGAAGGCAGGTATAGGAAGGCCAAAGAAGACCTGGAGTAAGGTAGTGGGAGAAGACATGAGGAAGTTAAACATCACAGAACATATGGCAGAGGATAGAAAACAGTGGAGGCAACTCGTATCATGCACAGTTTCAGTTTCAGTTTCACTTTATTGTATTTTTGCAACTCAAATATATACATTCACAAAATTCATTAGGAATTACTCTTTTAGGAGGAAAAGGAAGCCCACAAGAAACCAAGAGGCTTATACGGACAAGGGCTCCCTTTAAAATAAAGATTGATTATATCCAAAGATGTGCTATTTAACACTATGTAAACTAAAAATGGCAAGTGTATTGGCGGTTTTTAGCTGACGTCATGGCGGCCATGTTAGTGTATTATTAACAAAATAATTTTGACTATTTCTTTTGTTTGGGACACCAACAAGGCCGCTATGTCTATTGTCTTTTGTGTCTCGTGTCATTGTGTGAAAACCAGGGATAGTTGCTCGCAAGTAATGACGGGAAAGCTGGATGGAATAGTATAGACCCGTTCGATACCTCACAGAATACATACGGTTTTCAGGAGTCTGATTAGTTGCATTTAAAGGCATGGAATAAATTAGTTTATAAAGGCTAATTAATCGTAAAATAGAGTATTCTAATCAACAGTGATTTGGATAAACATTTACAAATAAAAACTAGCGATAAAAGTCCGTCGTTTCTTCGGTGACATATTTGGCACCATTGTCAAGGAAAAAGTGATTATATATGCAATTTTGAGAGTAACTCGGAAACGAGAAACAAAAATTAGCATAAGTTAAACAGAGACCTTAGCTCGAATTGAGTCTGATTGTACATTTAAACATGGTCGTAATTGAAATGAGTAGCATCTCATTAATGAGACAATCAAGATGTCATCGAAACGTCGAACTTTGATCGCTAGTTTTTATTTGTAAAATAGAGTATGACTCAAATATTGATTCAAATACAACCAAAGTTCATTGTAAGTGATAGAAAAAATGTTTTTTGATATCCCTATTCAATGTTTTGTTTCCTAAATCTAAACATGAAAAAAGTGGGAAAAGTTTAAATGTGTGGAGAAAGAGACTATGCGATGGTAGATACAAAATAGTTTAACATCTGTTGTTGAAAAATTAACATCTTCGTACAAAGGTTTGTCGAAAAATGGCAGCAGAGGTGCGCTGATTTGGCTCGTTTTTGTTGAGAAATCTGGACAAATTAGGCACTCTATTATTCCATCTCTGGCAACACGTTTAGCGATAAAAGACGGAGTCTCGTAAAGAGGAACGCCAAAAGTTTATGAATTGTGCGCTGGTACTATCGGAGTATCAAATAGCCGATAAAACGGCGATAAGGTCACACCGAGCCTTTAATCGGGTTCTGCCAGAGACGGAATGAGAGATACGAAGATTTTGGCGTGAAATTCGGTTTGGTTGTGAAAAATTCTCGTCGGTGTGACATGGACAGATTTTAGCCTACATATTAAACACATTATTTAGTTCCCTAAGAGAAGCAAGTTATGACTACAGTAATTTGTCTAACTCCAATCTTTTCTTAACCTCTGAAAATTTGTGAATTAAAACTAGTTTAAAAAGTGAAAAAAAAATTAGAAACCTGATACTTCAAGTGCTTATAAAAATACTAAACAATAACGTTGCATTTTTTGCAGTGAAGAAAACCATTCATTTGTGGGAGTTTCTAGAACAAATATTGGAAGATAATACCTTGAGCCCGCGTTACATTGCCTGGGTGTCACGTGAAGAGGGAATCTTTCGCTTGGTAAATTCCAAGAAGGTTGCCCAGCTGTGGGGACAGCGGAAAAACAAACGAAATATGACATACGAAAAGATGAGTAGAGCTATGCGATATTACTATGAACGGGGCATTCTGTACCACGTCAACGGACAGAAGTTAATTTACAAGTTTGGAGATGACGTCATGAATCGTCGGCAGGACTCAACATCCGATTCGGAAAGTTCTGAAAAATCAGTGTAAATAGTTAATTTTCTCACCCTGTAAAAAGGCTGAACCAGCAGTTGAAGCTTCGCCCTATTTTGAAAACCACAAATGACGTTTATTGCCAGAGCTTTTATCATAAGAATCAGTACACGCGCTCAAAAAATTTACAAATTGTAAAGTATGAATGAAATAAAATTTATATCACTAATGTAAAATATAGATAATTGAATGATGACACCGCTGACCAGTTTTGATTGTAAATGAAATGAAAACACAAGTGATAAAATAATCAGATACACAAGATTTGTCTCAAACAAACACTAGAAAGCTACTTTAACAAAATCGATGATGTATATTTTGCTCTTTTCAGGATCTTGAATCCAAATTTCAACATTACTTTGACATCTTAAACCAAAGCTTTAGCTCATTTCAGTAGCTGGTTAAATGCATCCAAGGAGATTTGGAATTCGGACAATGGAATATACAATCTTGATTCAGTTGCTAGTCGATGAAATCTAAAAGCATGGTTGCCCGGATGAATTCAAAGTGGTCGTCATTGGAATCTACTTAATCAAGCCTAGAAGCTAGATTAGTGAAATGCATTAGAACAGTTGGAAGAATCCCTTCTTTAAGAGTGATTTCTGAAACCACTCTGAACAGTTGGCGGATTTCGTTATCCACTAAATGGAATCCAGGATCCCTGGTCATTTTGGTTTGTCATATGTGGAGCTGGGCCCAGCTGTTCTAAAGCCGATTAACACTAACCTAGGGTTAAAATTTTAACCCATTTTCTTTTTTCCAATCTTAAAGAAAGGATTTGAGTTGTAAGTTTGGGATTGACAACTTTTTTCCTTTGAAAATCTATTCTCAAAGAATCGTAAACCTTTTCTTAAAGAAGAAATTACTCCTTGAATTTTCGCTTAGCCTAGGGTTAAAGTTAACCAGCTTTTGAGCAACCCAGTCCAGATTTGTTACTTGCACACACATTTTACCACTTGTTCATCGAAAATAATAACTGAAAGTAATAGACAAATCTTTTTTTTTCCTTGGTTACATGCATTTGCATTTGCTTACAGCTTTATGAAGAAAATAGGAAAAAGAGGTTGTTAGAACCACGTATCAAAGCTCTTATGCTCGTAACTCTTTGGAATCCAAAGACTGCTATTAACATTTTCGTGATGTAGGTGAAAATCGACCTGTGTAGCTTCTTAGTTTGAAACAACGTTGAGGGTGTAACAAATAAAACAAATATTGACAAATGTGTGCTGATTGCCTTGTACAAACTCAGTCAGGAAATCCGGAATCCAGTTTAAAGATTCCAAATCCAATCAGGAAATCCGGAGTCTAGTTTAAAGATTCCAAAATTCAGTCAGGAAATCCAGAATCCAGTTTAAAGATTCGAAAATGTAGTTAAGGGAATAAGAGAAACTACAATTTGGTTGTAAGAAATCTTCACAGTCTTGGTAACCTGAATACACTCGAAGGAATTCAAAATCCATTATTGGGATACCAAATTTCATCTAAATGATTTAGAATTGCTTTACAAGGGGTTCTTTATAACTTAAGATTTTAGTTTCCAGTAGTATTAGGAGCAGGTGTGTAGCATAGTTGGTAAATGCGCTTCCTTCTGTGCTGGAGGTCCCCAGTTCGATTTCCAGTGACCCCAACGTTTGTTCATATTTTTCTCTGATCTGTGTAGCTGTAGCTTTAAATACCCGTAAAATGGAGCACTGATAGAGGGAGGGGGTAAAGGGTACACCGTCGGCTTCCATTGATAACAGTTCTATGAACTGACGGAACTACCGACGTAAAGAAACCTTTACCTTTTTTTTTTAGTATTGTTCGTTTTTTATTAGTTTTCGTTTTTACCTCATGGATGACGTAATCCATAACGTTTAGGAGTGATGCCAATTCACTCGATCACTTGGTCACTCATGTTACTTTGATAGAGAAAATTTATTCATCAAGTTTACAAAGCTTATCTCATCCCGACTCTTCCCTCATACAACTCTTTCGCGCGCTGGTTATTTATAGACCAATATCTTTAGTGCGTAAGCATGTGCGACTCTAGGCTGCGTGTCGTCATAGGAGAGCATCACATTAAATTTTATTACAAAAATATAGAAAAATGCTCTATAGACAATTTTAAGTTAAAAAAAAAAGAAAAGAAAAAAGAAAGGCTAAAACAGGACCCGAACTGGGTCCGTTCACACGAAAGTAATACCAATACTCTGAGTGCGTAAGCATGTGGGATCGGGACCCTAAGGAGAGCATCACATCCATCCATGAGGTGGCTCATAGAGCCTTTGATTTTATTGCTTGATTAGGTATTTTCAAATGCAGCAATTTGATCTAATGACAATGAAATAAAAACATGATTAATAAAAATGAATCTTTGTTTTATGTTAAGATAAATTTGATTCATTCAGTCTTCCCAGTTTAAATATTCTATCACCACTGAAACACCCAAGAAACTAATTTATAACTTTTTAATATTTGAGCGAAAAATTTTGCAATCACTAATATTATTTTCCTATCTCTTAACATCTCGGCGAATTTTTGAAAAGTATTTAACATTTCTAATGTTTTAAGATGTTATAACAAATTAGAACAGCTTACAGATGTTATTCAAATTGGGACCAATTGGGAGTTTTTTAGAAAATGCCACAGGACATGTCCTCTGTACCAAATTCAGTTGGCTCCGGCTAACTGAGGCTTTGTACGGAGTATTAGTATAAACCTACTAACAGGCTAACACGCATCCTTTCTATTTGTGACAGCCTACTAGTAGAGAAGTGGGGGGGACAGGGGGGTCAGAGCCTCCCGCCTCCCGTATCATTGTATCCCGCCTCCCGTACCTTAATGGCCCTCAACCTCCCGCCTCCCGCCCTTTCTGACGTTTCTCCCACTTCTTTAAACAAGAAGACTAAAAAATCCAC
>JAOBBB020230061.1:0-11432 GCA_025331005.2 Zoanthus gigantus | reverse complement strand
TACTACTACTATTACTACTACTACTACTACTACTACTACTATTACTACTACTACTACTACTACTATTACTACTACTACTAGTATTAATACTACTATTTTTACTACTAACTACTACTACTACTACCACTACTTATCTTTAAATAAGAATTCATTTTTTTATCTAAAGCACATTGGGACATTTCCCTTTAGTCATACGCTGTTTTTTGATTGCATGGAGCCAAAATTGTAGTCAATCTGTTCGCTTTTAGTTCTGAATTACCTTGACTTTTTCGTCACGTAAAGACGTAACTTTAGATAAATATCAGCAAACGTTTAGTTACCGTAACCCTACAGTTATACAAAATATATCTGATAACTGCAGGCTGTAGAAGTTATAAGCATAACTTTGATAAAAATTTCTGCCTCCTTTTCATTCTTGTCCCACTGTCTAAAATGGTTACAAGAGCATACATTATATGAAAACTCAAAGTGCCTTGCAAAAGAAACATCTCCTATATGTGTTAAACACTGTTCCTGTGACATGGCTGTTTAACGATTTTGCACTCAGCATAAATTATTCGAGCTTTTTTTTTTTAAAAAAAATTGGCATCTTCTAAAAAAACTGCATGCAAATTTGTTTTGGTCTATTCACTACTCAACCTGAATACTAAAGAAGCATTTCGTAAAGAATGACCTCAGCAAGGTTTCGGTTACAGACTCGTATTTCCTCAGATCTTTTTTATCAAAAACTTCCAAATACATTTGCGGTAAAATAAAATGATACCCTTTAAGATTGTGAAGGGTTAGAGTTGGAGTTAAGTTCACCAAGCAAAAACTCAGCGGCTTCTGCTTTGTAGCATGCGTAGTAGCCCTCACGATGATATGCAGTAAACATGGCCGGTGTAAAAAACTGGTTTGCGGTGGTGTGCTGAGGAAAACTGCCACAAAGCCTATCAGACAACCACTGGCACGTTTTACTATTACTATGACAACACTCACAACAGCACCAGGTGAGATGGTCAACTTCATCTTTGGTCAACTCGGGTCCAGTTCCCCATTCGTTTTGTTTATCGTTAAGAATTCCTTGCTCAACATTTTCCCAAGTTGTAACTTGAACACCCGATTGTTTCGCTTGAGGTCTTCGAGGAGCAATGAAAATGATCTCGCCTTCATCTTTGTCCTTCATTTCAACTCCTTCCCAATCTGTTGAATAATACTGAACTTTAAACTTGTAGCTCCGGGGTGCATTCGGTGTGTCGAGAAATTTAGCACGCAGATCTTCGTTGACATCCCGACCGTCCATTCCAGTGAACGAACAATGGAGTTTCTTCCGAGCAAGGTTTAGTGCATAGAGAAGAGGTTCACCATAATCGTCTTCTGGTGTATTTCCTCCATTGACCACAACAATCCGCTTCAATTTCATTTTAAGGAGAGGTAGGAGGGCAAGATTTTCAAAATGGCCCCCATCACTGAGTCGAAGGAGTGCTGGTGGATTTAACCCCTTGTTGACGACTCTCATCAGATTGCGCAAGAAGCGAACAAAAAACACGTGGACAATGCACCACCTATGAAGAGTTTATAAGAAATTTTGTTAGACTACACAGATTGCAGTACAGCAGGCATCGCTCGCTTCTGAGTAGTAGACTAGATTTGTTCAACTCAAACTAGCTTTGTGACTTATTTTCTGGTTATTCCGATTTTAAGACCTCGTTTATCATGTGTTCTAATGTACCATATACAGCACTGATTGGGGTTCACAAAGTGCAAGAAAAAGATATTCAGAAGTCTTGCAAGTAACATTTTTTTTTTCAGGACCAAACTAACTTGTAACTAGCTTAAACTAAGTTTAATCAGTTTTCTAATGTCTAAAAAACAAAAATTGGTAAATTGTAATTGTAAAAGGATAGCATAAATTTGTCTGCAATAACTACTTGATTATAAGTTTCCACAACAACAATTGTTACTACTATATAATTGATATCATTATTAATATAAATATCGATAGTATTATTCATTACTTCGATAATTTCTAATATTAGTTAATAATTTATAACATGTAGTATAAACATTGAAAGGACTGCATTTATCGACCTCGTATGGATGAAAAGCTAATTCAGCTATGGAGGGAAAAAAGGTCAAAGAAACGTTCAACGCTCATCGCAACAAATACGTACCACCTTTTGATGGGAGCTATCCTACGATAGATCATTTTCCCGTTCTGAGGGAATTCTCGTCCGGTTAACACTAACGAAAATGGAGTTTAGAGCCGGCCCCATGAGCTACTCGTAAAAGATTTGGCTAACTCGCTTTAAATTCAAAGAAAACTACGTACTGTTAATTCAAGTAATGGCGAATATGGAAGTAACAGTATTAATGGTTACGACAATTATCATTTATAACAAACATTTGTTCAAGTATGTCAACCATTATTTTTCATGGGCGCTTGGAGATACCCGCCCGTCTAACAAGGCATCCAAGAAATAAGCCTTTGAAAACACCAAGACCGTCATGCAGCTATTATTCACTTGTTAGTCCAATAATCATACCTTGTAAGTTTTTCCGTCTTTGCTGGGGTTTCGCTTCCTGTTGGTTGAACGGAGATCAATGCAAGGAGTCCAACTATGATAAAGTAAAAGAGCACTCCAGTAGTCAGCCACCTCTCATCTCCTCCGGTAAAATACACTATGGGAAACGTAACCAGTGGTAGTCCCTGACCCAGCTCCGCCAACAGTGGAACAACAAACTAATAAAAAGGAATCACATTAAAAGGGACCTCCACCGTTTAACAATGTTAACCTAAAATGAAACCTTTTATTTGATTATTATTTACAAAATAATTAGGATAGTACATGCGTTTTGGTGGTTCGGTCTACAAGTGTGTTTTCATAGCGCTGAAAAGCACGAAAATGACGTGAGCAATATGGTTGGCTGTCTCCAAGTTGTGAGAATTTACAGTTTCATGAAAGAAATTAAAATATGCATACGCACTTCGTACCTTAGTTAAGACGGAAAATATTAATTTTATAAAAGAAATTATAAAATATGTTCTCCGTTCCTTCATAGCCTGGTGAAAACCTCGGCAAAGTTTGTGAGAATTGTCAAGCAGGTGAAAACCCTCGACTCCGTCTCGGATTTTCACTGATCTACTCTCAAATTCTCCCAAACGTTTGCCTCGGATTTCACCAGGCTATGAAAGCACACTGAACATAGCTCATCCCAAGCGATACTTATACCTTAAAGAGATCCTCCTTTGTTCAACAATATTAATCTAAAACATTACCTTTTCTTATCTTGGGTCCGTATCAACAACTGGCATTTGATTATTCTTTAAACATAGTCCATCCAAAGTGATACTTATACCTTAAAGAGATCCTCCTTTGTTCAACAATGTTAATCTAAAACATTACCTTTTCTTACCTTGGGCCCGTATCAACAACTGGCATTTGGTTGCTCTTTGTACATAGCTCATTTTATGCGATCTTTATACCTGAAAAGGCATCCTCCACTAATATTACGTACCTTGGATCCATATTACAGCTTGCATTTGATCTTTTTTTGTATAACTCGATAATTCCAAGTGATAAAATTATACCTTAACGGTATCCTCGACTGTCAAACAAAATTAATCTAAAATATTACTTTTCCTTAGCTTGGGTACATACAAACAGCTCACATTTAAATATTCTTTGTATTGTATCCTTATTATTTCTTAAGTTCAAAGTTTGAATTTGCCGTCATCTTTAATGTAAAATAACTTGGTTGCAGCAATAGTCAGACACTCATTGCTAATGAATTTCTCACAAGTGGAGACTGGCATTGCAAACTAGTTACGTCTCATTCAGAAGAGCAGTGTGCAGAAAATTCAAACAGTTTTAATAGTTATTGTGAGGGTAATGATCGTAACTCGCTCCCTACCTCAAGAGTAACGCCCAACACAATGTTGGGTTTTTCACGAGCCAGCTGAAAATGGTTTAATTATTCGGAAACTCATTCTCTCTGAAAGTTTATAATTTGATTCTATTTCTATTGTTTTCTAAAATAATGACCAGTCAAATTTCATCAACTGCAAATCTCACTTTGCCAACACGAGGGAGATAACAACTGTAAACTAGGGATCCAAATAGTGCAAAGTTTCAAAGACAGAAGCAATGTACATGCCTGTAAGTAACTCAACAGATCTAGAATTGGTTTTAAGTTGTATAATAACTTGACATAGCCTATAGTCTGGAAGTGTACCGAATTTCAGACATAACAACAACAAAAACCAGCCCAATGGTTAGGGTATGGTTTAAATTTATCCATTCATAACTGTGCTTAAAGAATACCTATAGGATTGGTATCGAAGATCAAAGGTTATGAGAATGAAACAGAAGTTCTATTTGAAGTCATGATCAGCTCACCAAGCGACATATAATAATTCCAGCACTGTTTTGAATACCGAGAATGGTTTCGTATCAAAAAATTTCTTTTCATACTTTGAGTGAATGAAAACTCAAAACTTTTTATAAGATACTGTATGAATTTCACTGATGTCATAAATATGAATAAAAAGTCACATAAAGAAACATCGATAAATTTTGAATTAAAGTAACAAAAGCTTAAGTTTATGACTTAAAAACTATGTGGTGTTCTTGTTTTAAAAAATCTTATTTATCCAGCACAAAGTCAGTACAGTCGCATCCCAAAACGTCTCATGGAATGCCGAGCCTGCAATACCCAATTAAGCAATCTGTCACCGCTCATACGCAAGAAAGTTTACACTATGATTCACTTAAATTTCTTTTCACTCATCACAATACTAATAAACAATATATAAAATTATTCAACTAAGGGCTTAAATAATCAGTTTTTTCTTTTTATTCGAGGAAAGAGAATGAATTGAATGAATAGAATTCGCCCATCCCATCCCACCAAATGCTCTTTTTGCCGAGGGAATACACGTTGAACATAATATAAAATAAAGTTTAAAATGTAAACTGCAGGCAACAAACCTTCCAGCAGCAATTCTTCTTCTCTTGTTTAGATAGGTCAGAAACAACTGTATCCCCCATTCCTAGTCCAAGTATTGCCTGGAGACCTCCCACGGTTCTCAGCTTGCTATCGTATGAGCCCATATCCAAAGCTAATGCTGCAGCTGAGGTAGCCATTGCTTGAGCTAAACCGATGTGTCTCGGATAAAGAGTTCGCGACAAGGGCTGGGAATCAATAACCCTGAATTCATCTTCGGTTTCCCCCATGTGATAGGATTTCTTGTAATAATGCTGGTCAATTATTTCATTCCTTGATGGGCTTAAGGTCAGTAAGGTATAATTTGGAACCTTTACGGAGTGTTCTTCGAGATGCCAATCATTGACAGTAACGTTGCAAATGAATTTTGGGGTTATGAGGGGATCAAAAAGGTTTGCCATTTTAACTATCTTCTCTGGTGGTGTTGCGTTTGGCCCCTTGAATAGAGTCCTAGCAAAGTTGGATCCAGCCTTTTGATACTTGGCAAAGCCCGGAAAGATATCCACACACTGAATTGTTTTCGCATCAACTGGATGATAAAATGCTCTCACGAGTCGCCAACTATACATTTTAAAAACAATAAAGTCTAGGCTTGAAAACAGTTGATAATAATAATAATAATAATAATAATAATAATAATAATAATAATAATAATAATAATGAAATAATAATAAAATATTTAGTCAAAATTTTATTTAAAACAGGTATTTTTCATTATCATCATCGTCACCATCATCATCATCATCGTCGTCGTCGTCGTCACGTCTCCATTTAATGTCCCTATTTTTCCCACTCCTGGGGTCGGACGTGATATAAGTCGTCTCCAATGATTTATATCTTCTGCCATATCTTCCATGATATTTAACTTCTTCATGTCTTCATCCACTACCTTACTCTAGGTCTTCTTTGACCTACCTACTGGCCTTCTACTTTCCACCTCCAGTTCCATCGCTCTCCTAAGTATGCTATTCTCATCCCCACGTTTTACACCACCAAACCATCCTCAATCTCGTTTTCCTTAATCTATGTTTAACGTTCTCCACCTCACATCTTCTTCTGACCTCTGATAAAAACAACAACAACAATAATAATAATAATAATAATAATAATAATAATAATAATAATAAAAATATCAAGTAAAACAAGAGTAATGATGCTGATGACAACAACAATGGCGACACTTCTTTGAGGTCTTATACTTTTAAAACTGCGAAATTTAGCAAAATTTATAAAAGTAATGACAACTTTTACATAAAAAGTTAACTATTGTACTACTAATTATAGGGTGCAGGCCACATGTGAGCTTATGCTCTGTTGTCCAGTTCTCTTGATCTTCTTCTTAAATTTCACACCATTAATCTTTGGGTTATCTTAATCCTGCTTTGAACAGCCGGATCAAGTAGTTGGAAACTAAATATTTAAAGAAAACACTGTTTACACCGACTTTCATGATGGCAATTATAACCAGGGTGACGTGATGGTGACGATGATAAGGAAAAGGAATAATGAAGAAGGGTATGGAGGAGGAAGAAAAAAGGACGAGGAAAAGGGTGATGAAGACAAGGAGGAGGAAGGAGAAGGAAGAGCAAGAAGGAAAGAGAACAAGCAGGATGATGAAGAAAGACGAGGAGGGGGAGGAGGAAAAAGAAAAGAAATAGGAGGAGGAATAAAGAAGGAGGAATAAAGAAGGAAGAAGAAGAAGAAGAAGAAGAAGATGAAGAAGAAGAAGAAGATGAAGAAGAAGAAGAAGAAGAAGAAGAAGATGAAAAAGAAGAAGAAGAAGAAGAAGAAGAAGAAGAAGAAAAAGAAGAAGAAGAAAACAAAGGAGAACAAAAAATGAAATAGAAAAGGCTGAGGAAGAGAATGAGGGAGAAATAGGGTAAAGAAGAAGCAGAAAGTAGGAGAGGAGAACAAAAAGGAATAGGAGGAAAAATAGGTTGAAGGTAGGGAGGCATGGGGAAGAAACACGAGAATAAGAATGAGGAGGAGGAGGTGAAAGAGGTCGGCAACAGTAATGATATTATTTTAAAGATAATTAGGATGACGTGACAATGACAACTGTATCGATTAGTAAATACAAAAGTGCAATGCTTAATACAATACTATAATGATAATAATTCAATATGACTTAAAATATTCCAAAACAACAGAAATATCAAAAAATCTAACAGCAGTAAATATATGATGGTAGTGATGATGATGATGATGATGATGATGATGCTGATGCTGCTGATGATGATGATATCAAAGATGATGGTAGTAACAATAATGGTAATGATGTATGAAGATCAAGAGGACTGACGATAATCTTACCGGTTATATGCATGAACAATTCCTTGGTGGAAAGCACCTGTTATAGGGATGATCCACAGTAGAACAGCACTGGCGTACAATGCAATATTGAAGCCATTATCTGAGTACGCAATACCCAGTTTGTCTTCTTTATAGACACGATAGCTCACCACAAATGCATAGAGATAGATTACCAAAAACAAAGAGGCATAATTGCGAATAATTGGAAAGAAAAACCAAAAAACTGGGGTTACAAACATGATCAATACTTGCACCCAAACCCTAGTTCTACTGATGAAATCATTGATGAACCAAGGTAAGGCAGTCATGAAAAACAACAATCCACCAACACTGGAGACAAAACGAAAAGTGCCATTCAGTTTGCTAACACGAGTTGCAAAACAGAAGCGAGTGAGAAACCTGGAGATACAGAAAAAGATTAGCCAGACGATAAGTGGAATCACAAAAAGTAGGACTCTTTCTATTGGTGGCTGACACACCCGACGCAAAGCTTTAAGGATTCCTGGGCGTGTCATATTAGTAAGCATAGATGCATTGTATGCAGTACGTCCCTCACAGATACTTTGAGCCCTAAGGATGTCGCCGAACAGAAAATCGACTGCATAGGCCAAAGGAAATGCATAGGGAAACCATATGATGCTGGGCATTATAACAACCACTATAAGAACCATGATCAACAAACAAACGGAATCCCATAAGCCACTCATTACATTTTGCCAGTTGCACATGTGGCCAGAGTGATTGCGCATGTTCTCAAAGAACTTTTTATGCCATGTACCATCGTCATTTCTTAAAACTACTTTTTGTAACTTCCAGTCAAGGTATGCCGAAGCTGTATAACCACCCCCTGAAACACAGCTCAAGTACATGTTTTTGACTCTATCAGGGACGTCTTTCTGCAATATCCTGCGAAGAACCCCTGAGCACAAAGATGCTGATCGAATACCACCGCCTGAGAAGGCCAAACCCACTTCATCTCTGTTTTTGGTTTTGGTGGGAAAATGTCCACTTTGCTGAATCTTTGGATCATCTTGATCTAACCTTTGTGCTTCCTAGGAATGATTAAGATATATAAATAAAGTGTTAGTATATTCTGTACACTACAACGAAGGACTGCAGTCCAACACCTCAGTTCCAAAATTCTTCTCACTACGGAGTACAACTTGTCAAATTATAAAACTGTTTCTGTAGAAACACCGACATAGCATTCCATTTATGACATTCATTGTTAGTATATAATTTTTAGGTACTGACGAAACTTGTTGGTACTCGTTTGTCTCGTTTAGCAAAGAAGAAAAATAACTTATCCACCTTTCCATAACTTCCTTTTCTTTCAATTCTTCATTTTCAATACTTTATGTCTTCTACTAACACATAATAAACCTCATTTTCATTACGCCACTATTGTATGTGATGAGACGTTCTTGCCTCTTTCGATAATATGAGTTCACAACTCTCAGGTTATGCTCTTGACACAGTTTTAACATGTTTTCCCCTTCTTGGCTTCTCACTCCAAACCAAAACATCTTATCACATCCTCAAAATCATCACGTGTTGATCCAATGTGACAGTTCATATCACCAGCCACCATAAAAAGATCCTCCTGAGGGACATCATGCATGCTTTCTCACAGTTTCTCACGAAACTCCCTCTATTCCTCTTCAGGCCTACCATGTTGCGGAGCATATACTAAAAAGACATGAGAATCTTCCTTTTACACACCATTGCAATCTTCATCATTCTATCATCCAATATTTTATCTTCAATCACCTCCTCTACTAGATCTTCTTTCACCATGATCCCTACTCCATTTCTGCCCTCCTCTGATCCACTCCACCAAAACTTGCACTTTTCCTCACCTCTGTATACTCTGGTTTCTTGGCCCCTTTACCTAACTTCTTGTAGACATTCAATATCTACTCTTCTCCTTTCGAACATATCTATTACTTCGATTCCCAACTCCTTTCTGACAAGGCACCTACATTCACTGTTGCCAGTCTTAATAGGTCCTTCCTAACCTCCTTTTGTCGCTCTCTGTCCATTTAAAAGCTACAGCAAGGACTGAGGGCCCTTCTTTTATTTTCTCAACTCGTAAGGTTTTCCAGTGGCAAAAAAATGGAATTCCCTCGCGCCACCACTTACAGGGATTATAGGGCTATTTTTTCTCAGGGTTTACTCCCGAAGCCTTTCCTATAGTACAGTAGGTAATTTTTTAGAATAATATTCTTAGACTATTTTGAGGCTATTTACATTGTTCCTAAACACTGAATAAAAACCAAACTTCATCAATTGGTTACAACAAGGCATTCTTACAGCAGTTTTTGATGTCCTGGGCACTAGTCTAGACTTTTAACTCTAAACATCATTGGCAGTTTTGTGCCAATTGTTCGCAAAGAATGAATCACAGGTCTATGCGAGAAGCTCGCCTTAAATATACAGTATTGGGAAGCAGCTCTCCGTTGTTGGCACCTGAGATGGTTTGAGCATGTGACTCATAGTACTGAGTGGATAAACAGGATCACCAGTCTAGTGGATGGTCGATCAAAGTGGGGCGGACCTCAAAAAACTTGGACTCAAGAGTATCAATATGACGACATGAGGTTCTGCAGCCTCAAAGCTGAAGATGCCCTGTCTAGAGTAAAATAGAGGGCAACCATGCAACATCTCACCCACTTGTAGTTGATATTTACATAAAATGGATGATGATGATGCGGTTAAAGCGATGTGGCCATAAAAGAAAAACTAATAATCCAAAACAGAGCATATTAAATTTAGATTACTTAGCTTGGTATGTTCAACTGGGGAGAATAAAGACAACTGCAGTAGTGAAAGAATTTGAAAGAAATGAATTAATTAAGGTTATCATTACAGACTTAGACATACACAGGCCTTGACACAAATATCATGTAAAATCACCTGAATATCTTTCCAGAAATTCTAAAAAATATCTCTAAATATACCAAACATTTTCTAATTATTTCATCAATTTCAAAAACTCCTCTAAATATATTGAAATTTCTCATATTTTTGACTAAAAAATAAGCTGATTTGAATCCCTTAGGCCACAATTTTCTTCAGCGGGAGCTGAAAACTATATCAGAGATTCCCTAATGACACAGCTAGTATTATGGAAATAAAGCAAGTTTCAAAACAACATGGATGCAGAGTTTTCTCACTACATACAGTAGTGGCCGGGTTAAACAGCTCATATGTTTATCATGTATAAATTATGACAACTATGACAAGGGAAGTCATCAGGATTTGAAGTTATTCTGACAGTAGACTGCACATATTATTTTATCTATTTTTTTTTTAAAGCGTTTTTGTAATGACTGCTGTTTTTTCCTCTTATCTTAGCCAATTTCCAGTCAGGAAAAATGTTCAAATAGCAATATACCGTAGTCATTGGCACCTACTGACAACCCTAGCTAGGCCCTGTATGATTGAGTAATGAAATGCAACTAACCTAAAAACAAACTCAAAAAAAAAGATTGAAAACTTAACAAAAGTAATATGGAATACAATACTCAAGTTGAAAACCACTGAACTGAATTATTTTTAGCACAGAATGATAGAACTGAGTTTCTGTCAAGAAATAGCAAAGAAAATCTGGAAAACTACCAAAAAAGCCTTTTTTTCAAATATCCAAAAAATTTTATATATCTTAAAATTTTCTAAATATCTCAGAAAATATCCTGATATTGTAACTGTGTCAAGGCCTAAATATGGTACATGATGTACAATAGAGGTTTGCAATGCATTATAGAATGATCTTCTTTTTTTCTTTTGCTCATCTGATATTTTTAATAATCATAGAATCAGAACAAAATAAGTTATCCATTTTAAGTTACAAGATGAAAATCAAGATGAAATTAACCATTACAAAAGATTTAACTTTCTATGGTAGAAGAAAAAGAAAAAGGATTCAAATAAATGATATAAAAATGGGAAGGGAATCTAAAATAAGCCAAAGGCTTAAATTGTTATAGATATGTTGTAGTTGAGGTTTAATATGACTTTGAACTGGTTCGATCTTTCTTAAACTAGTACAATTTGTCTTGCACTGGTACAAGTTGTCTTAAACTGGTACAATCTGACATTCTAAAAGGGATTTTATTTTGGGGAGTCATAAA
>JAOBBB020229973.1:0-11435 GCA_025331005.2 Zoanthus gigantus | reverse complement strand
GATTGGTCAGATACGACACCCTTTGTTTGTTTCGCGGAAAAAGGAAATCTAAAAATAGACACTTTTGCGACTGTGCTAATGGCCAGACCCAGTATGGGAGAATCACGCTCCTGGTAGTGGACTCCTGGTTCATAAAGGCATTATCAGTACAAACAACAACATAAAATTTTATTGTAAAAAAAGACATTTCATTAACTCTAATACAAGTCCCTTCTACCTGCTGTCAAAAATACTTTCTAATTTGCTTTGATATATTTGAACATAATAACAAAAACTTTACACGGTGGTTTAATTTTTTTGTTTTATTTTTGCGTTAAGAAAATAAACTTCCACGCAATTTCTCAACATACCGGTCAACAGGAAATACGTATGCTACTGTTTTTCAGTTTGTTCCATCTACTTAAATATTATTTCATTAAATAAATCATTTGTACTAGTTATTTAAAACGACCCAAATTGTATAAACTATCTATCTGAGAAAAACCTAAATGTTTCCGCACTACATTTTCTGTCAGTAAAAAACTCGCATATATGACACAAGAAAACTAGAAAACAAAAACCAGTTGCTATGAAAACATGCCGTTAAAATTCTAAAGGTCCTCATTAATAGTGTCCTTCGCACAGCCGTTTGACGGTTTGTTTCATGCAAATGTTGTCACCCATCGCTTTCACGCGTTGCGCGACGTCATTTAAAACAAACGGCTATGTGCGAAGGAGACTATCTGATTAGCTGATAAATTGAAGATATTACATGGCCGGGCGGGGATTCGAATTTTATCTTCGAGTGCTGAAAGTATCTCTCACGAGTGAGCCAAGCGGCCATGTAATGTTCAGTTTGTTTCATAGATACGGATGACATTTCCACATTTTGTGAATGAAATTTCAAAATAACCGGCCGTGCCTGAGTGGGAAGCTCTCTTGACATTTGCTAACCATTTTAGTAACCATGGCGACACCACTATCCTCACACGTGAAAGATAGAAACAGTATTTTTTGGTATTTCATCAGTATCTATGACATAAAAATCAATAAGTTTGTATTTGTATGTCAAGATTTGCTTTGATTTAAAAATTGTGAGAATCCAGCTTCATGTAGTTCAAATTCCCGATCTTCAAGAAGCATTCTTTCATTTCCGAGATCCGCCCTGTCTCCCATTCGTGCCAGAAAACATCGACTGGTGTGTCTGCACAGAATTTCATTGTTCATAAGTAACTCAAAATTCAAAAACCGGCCTTATTTGCGAAAATTCAATATTCTAGTTTCATACGCGTGGGGTTTTCGTACAGTATATAGAAACTCTCTGTCATGAAGTCGAGAGACGGCGGCGATTATATGGAAACACTCTATCGCTACCATCGCTCAAAAAATATATTTGTGTCAAAACACTTTTTTTTCGACGACAGGGGGCTTAATACACCTAAATCCATATTGCACTAAACTATAAATAATAAAAATTCTATAATAGTAGTTTTCCCGACAAAGATCATAAAAACTCCAAAAATATACATCTAGATCAACCTAGTTTTTGAAGGTTAACAGCAAAGTTTTCGCACTTCAACCACGGTCCAAAAGGTCGCGACTAAAAGTACATACGAGACGTACGACTACTGTAGCAAACGACTGACATGCGACTACCGTAGCAAACGACTGATATACGATTACTGTAGCATACGACTGACTTACGACTACTGTAGCATACGACAGACATACGAGTAACATACGGTTTTGTAGGGGAAGTTATTGGACTGATTTTTGGCCAGTCAGCGTGCTGGACTTGGTTATTGGCCCTAGAGATTTGACTTGACATGTAATAAAGGTTTATAGTAACAAAACAAATCAGTTCAGGTTTATCTTTTCATACTTAAGGATAGGCGAAGAAATCCCTTTGTAGCATAAAAACGTTAAATCAGATTCTATTTGGTCGTACGCCTTGTATGTACTTTCAAAGACCACTAGTCATTTCGCAACAATTTCAAAACCGAACCATGGTCGAGTTCGTGACTAGTTCCCAGGCTGGCCATGCAAATTTTTTTTTTTAACATATTCCTTTTGCTCTTACACAGTACCAGTTTACGGTTTCCAATGAAGGCCTGGTTGAAACTCAGCAACTTCAAAAATCTGACTTTATCATTTTTACTTACCTAATATTATTTTGTTTTGCTTTTCATGTAAATTATGGTTAAGAATGTTTTAAACAGCCAGATAATATGCACCTGATATACGTGTTCAGTTTTTAAAAAAGATAAAGTGATAATAGTAAAAAATACAAAGATTCGCGCTTTTGTTTGACTATATATTTTTCTTCTGGTCACGCATTGGTTGGTTCGGTCACGTAATACTTCCAACGTTACGTATTTGGATGAGCGAGCATATCCCAGGTCTTGAGCCATTTACGACTGTTGATTTCCGTGGAAGAAAGTTCTACGTGGCCGTACGTGAACGGGCTAAAATAGTGAAATGTTCCTAGCACAAGAATGGCCAGCAGTATCGAGCAGGAGATCACAACATAGCGAAGAAAGCGATACCTACCGAAGCGAAAACATTCTTCAATTAAAATTATTAACCGAATGAAATTCACTTTCCAGTTATTTTTCTTGTCCGTGAAGATTTACGTTTTCTAGTTTCTAGCAAAATTCTTTTAAGCCATGACCATTTTACAGTTTAGTATTTCATAAAATCTACTTTTATCATTGGATATGTTTTTGAAAATCTTAAAAATATACACATCGAGGATTACATGAGGGTGGTAAGATACCAGTTTAATATGGTCGAGTTTTGAAATTTTCGACAACTCAGTGTATATAGCGAACATTTGAGACGAAAGAAAGACTTTCAACACGAAATGTTCACCCCGAGAAACATATCTTATCTGATTACTATCGGAACAAGACGGCCTCAACTGCCGTTCACAACTGTTTCAAACAACATTGAAAGTAAAATATTAAAATATCGGCATTGAATGTAATCAAAAAGAAAACTTATTACTAGTAATAAGTGAATAATAACAATAATAATAACTGAAAAAAGTTATTATAATTGAAATTAAAAGTTACTGAACAGTTTGCAAATGCACCTGCATGAAAGTGCAAAGTTTGGTTGCAGAACTCTCTCAAGGTTTTAACTGCAATTTTTGTTACTTGTTGAGTAACTTTTGAGTCCTTTTCTTTCAGCAGTTTTAAATTTTCTTCTTCTGTTCTTGAAGCAAATCTCTCCTTCGGTGTCTGTGCCGTTGTTTGTCCACAGTTTAGTTGACTGGCTCTCGAATTTAAAAATATCTTTACTTGCAGTTCAAACAAGGATGCAGCGCCACACCGGCACTTTGAAAAGTATAAAGTTCATTCAGTCAGGTGATCAAAATTTCACGCGTCACGGATTGATCACGTGCAGCCTAAAATGCCGTAAGCTATAAGCGAAGCAGCCTTACGTAACTTACATGCGGGCCAACGGTCTTCAACTTGCCGTGGAACAACTGGTTGTGGACTGCAAGCCCGGATGTGAAGCCAATAGCTTAATTGCTGACTGCGATCTCAGCCAATCGGGCCAATCAGAACTGTTTATTTCAAACTAAATTTGCATAGCATGTAAAAATATTTTTATATGCCGATATCTGTTAGATGAACATCTCTCTTGGTTGCGCATAGAAACGAGGAAATCAAAAACTACTCCCATTTATGGAGTAGTTTTTGATTTCCTCGTTTCGGCATATAAAAAAAGGAAACCCAAAGTGTTGTTGGCATACTGCATTAATAGTTCAAACACGACTTACCTAATGAAGAAATTATAAATATGATCCACAAGGAAAGGAAGAAGAATAATTGTAAAAAGTAAAGCCGGCAGATAATGATGTACGAACAACGTTCGCTCCATTGGGAAGTAGGGAAGAAAATGGAAGAGGTACCCAACAACCAGCACGTGACCAACGTGTGTGAACTGCTCCCACGCACCTAAAAACAACATATATGCTTAAACATCGTGATTCAATCAACTCTACGTTGAAATGTTTAATCACACCATAAGTTGCCGAAGGACTACAGTCCGAAACGTCAGATTTTTTTTAATATTCTTTTTCCATTCACTACGGTGTAAAATTTAAAAATCTAACTACTTGTAAAACTGTTTCTATAGAAACAGCGACGCAGCATTCCATTTATGACATCACCATAAGTGGTGTACAAGCTGAAGTTTCAAGTGTTAGTCCAACAACAACAACAACAACATTTTTTATTTTGTACCATATTTTTACAATTATTTATAACTTACTATAAAAAAAAAAACAACAGAAATTGTGGTACATAGCCAACTGTAATAGCCAGAGGCTAAACAAGACAATTAGCTAAATATTTTCAAAATGGATTATGAAAACGTCCTTCATCAGATATCCTGCAGCTCAGGAGACAACACATTTAAGGCCTTTTTAAGACTTTTTTATAATACCGAACGGTCACAATACAAAAAAATCAGAAAAAAAAACTCTTGATACAAATGCTTTTACCACACTTTTCATGGTAAGCCTCTACAAAAACGCTGGTCAAAAACGTCTGTAAATATCATTCAGATATCACCACATAATATTTGGTAATATCTGAATAATCGGCAAATATCGGCCTCATGGGCTATTGACTCGTAGTCCATTTGTCCTCGAGGTCTAATTGTTAATTGTGCATACAAACTAACCATTACCCAAACCCTCACTACTATCATTAATACAAGCAACGAAACTGCATGTATAAATAAGTATGCCCCAGGCCCCAGTAAGGACATTAATTATGCCGCGTTTTTCCTGAGGGCAGTTATGAGCGATTTATAAACACATAAAATTCCTACAAGAACAAACGTGCACCATTTTATGACTTACTGTCATCCAGATCTTTGAAGCCGCGCCTTCTCCGCACCAGGTAAATGAGAAGTATGCCGAGGTAGACTGGAATGGAAAGAGCCCCGGTCCACCACACAACTGGGTTTCCTATACAGAAGATCTGCTTCTGCAGTTTATCAAAAAAATTAAAAAAAAAATGTTATGAAATAAATATACATCTTAGGCTGGGTTTCATTATTGAGTAAATTCAGGCCCCGTCTACACGTATCCAGATAAACTTAAATGGGCAAAAATATTTTTACGGTTTCATAAAAATTCCGAAATCCGTTTTCCGAAATCGTTTGCGACCGTCCACACGTCTCCGTATACTTCAGAAAACGCTGTAGTTCCGCTATATTGGTAAAAGAAAATTTCACATGGCGCACTAGGTTTGTGGTTCACTGGTTTATAGTTACTAAGTCAGAGTTTTACAATTTTTACGTTTTCGCAGTCCACACGGAAACGATGTTGTGTTTTCAAAAATTTCCACTCTGGGTTGCGTTTTCACTGAAAAGTTTACGGTTTAAACGGGGGTTTTATGCGGATACGTGTGGACGGAAGGCGTATCCGCAAAAATATTTTTGTGTTTTCAAATCTATTCGGATACGTGTGGATGGGACCTCAATAATTTTTATTATCTCCCAAAGAATGCGTTTTGCTGCAAAACTCACATGTAGTTTATCAAGTTCAAATATACATTTCTCGACATCTGCTGCCAAGAATTGAGAATTACAAATTCTTCATTTTACTTACATTTTTAGACGAGTCGATCCAATAGGCTACACCACGACGCATGAACGGCCAGAGAGCGGGGCGAGAGCTGAATGTGTGCTCCTGGTTCAGGTCTTTGTTTGATTGCAACATTTTTGACTGCAAAAGACAACAAGATAGAATAGAATTACAAGATAGATATTAAGAAATAAAACTTGTTCTCCGTGATTTTATAGCCTGGTGAAGGAGACTTCAAGAGCAGAGCAGTGAAAACAAGAGACGCAGAGGAGGTTTTTATCTGCTCGAGAATTCCCACAAAGTTTGCCGAGGTTTCACCTTCTACGAAGGGGCAGGAAGAACACGTTTTATTTCTTTGATAAAATTATTCTTTTCCGTCTTAACAAAAAGGAAGACGATATACGAAGCGCGTATGTAAACTTTAATTTCTTTCATGACACTGTAAATTCTCACAACTTGGAGACAGCCAAACATATTGCCACGTCATTTTCGTGCTTCATAGCGCTATGAAAACACACTTGGAGACCAATCATAACACACGTACTATCCAAATTATTTAACTAATATATATCAAGCACTGCTACAAAAAAACTTCTGTTAAGGTCTGCTTTTCTTTTTATAATAATGCACACACTTTATGTGATGTTGCGGTTTACAATTTGTGCGCTGTATGGAAAGTGTTTTACTTTGTAAACCTTCAATCTATATTGAAAACTGGCGGCACTCGACCCGCAGCTGTGACCTTCAAACCGAAGTAATCTTGCAAACTGTGCTTTTAATGTTAATCACCAGAAAATAATATGCAAACACGCATCCAGATTAAATTCGGAAACAAATTCTGGCTATAAATAATCCTTTAATATATTAAAAGTGGTTTAACTGAACACTGAAAAGAACACAACGATGAGTAAAACCAAGAAGCGAGATACCTGCATCTCCCAAAACTTTCTAAAAAATGGCATAGGTTTTGCTGGAGCCTCTGATTGGAGAGTCTTGGATGTATTTTCTTCTGTTTTCATCTTTGTTGTGCCATCAGCTAAAATGAATTTTGAGATTAAACGCACTCCAACAGTTAACAGTTCCTTAAAAATAATGTAACTGATGAGTAATTTGTGAACCAGACTAGCTAACTAAATCCTTTACGAGCCTAGTGGCCCGTGGTGCCAGCGTGTATCTTCGGTTTCTGTAGTGTTAAGCGGATGAGGGTCTTTGACTCCCCCTGGATGAGACACTAATCCATCGCAGGTTAGCTCCCAGCAGACACTGGTACTCATTTACCTGCCCCGGCAGGATTGAAAGTTGAGTTAGCTTTGGGGAAAAAGAAGGTCGCACAAATATTCAAATCTTGGCAGAGCCAGGGATCGAGCTGCGGACGTTGTGGACGGAAGGCAGAGATCTTACTGTGCCATGCCCGCCTGCGTGCTATTTTACTCACTAGGGACCTTAAGCAACGAGGACGGCGACGCCAACGACGACAGCAAAGAACAATAGTAAATACAATAACTGCACGTTGGAATGCACCGAGCTGAGCACCTGCACGGAGTTGTCGCTACAATTACAACGTGAAAAGACCTTTTTTAGAGTTGTCGGGACTACGAGGACGTAACAGCCAAAACTTTCTCGGTATTTGTTTAGCTTCATGGAGAAACATTTAATCGTTTTTCTATTCACAAAGTTTATAATAAAGAAACTAAACTCAAATGACCCACACAAAGAAGTAAAGAGCAAACCAGAAATGTGATTTTTCTGAGCCACGTTCCCGTTCCCGTCCTCGTTGCTTAAGGTCCCTATCATTAAATAGAAGAAACCACACATATCTAAATTCACAAAACATGTTTTCCAGGAGTTCTCTACGATAAATAATTTATTTTTCCAGGACCCAAACTCAAATTCTCTCTAAGAAAAACAAAACGATATCAAGTAATTTCTGCTACTGTTGCACCAGGTAAAACCGAGTATTCATAAAATACAAGCATAACTCAAATTCTTTGATTCTGGTAGGCTCTTAAACACAACTATTGTATGGAATGGATACGAGTGGATACTCACGGTAAGTAATGTTCTGCTGATGCTCTTCCACGTTCCAAATTGTATTTTGTTGGTTTACTACTCGGTCTGTGACAACCTCGAACTGCTTAAAGCCCCAGTCAGGAAGTTGAGCTCCTGTTGTCTACAAAAGGTTAAAACTGACTCAGTAAATATACATCTGACATTGTGGTATAGCAGTATCTTTTGATAAAATACTAACAGTGATACATTATATTGTTTAGCAAGTTAGTTCTGAAATAAACTGCCAGCAGTGGTTTCCTTCTCTCTTAGGCCAGCAGCGAGCGAGGGAGAAAAACCCACTGCAAGCAACCGTTTTCTACTGTCCACAGACTTGGATTAATAAATTAACTGAAAACCGTAAAACCAGTTTTCAAATCCTGTTTTTCCTGCTTCACGCATGCACAAACGGATAAAACTGCTTTGCTTTGTGTTTTATGTCACGTGTATCAAAATTTAAACTGCGCATGGTCGATAGGAAACCAAACGTTTGCTTGCTCACTTTCCGCCAGCCTAAGGAGGAGGAGACCATTACTCACAGGGTACTTCTGAGACTACATTGAGGCAGAAGTTCAAAACAAACAGTGTCGTCCAATGACAGAGTGTCAGAACATGGTAATAGAAGAACTTATTTTAAGCAGTGTTTTCCCACGGATTTGATCGTATTCATGTATTCAAATGAAACGACATCACCTCTTGACAGGCTGAATATAAAAGATGGATGCAGGATCGAAACTAAAATAGGTTTGTCAACTACAGCATTGAGGTAAATGAGAACAGGGTAAAATAAATGCTCCTTATCGGTCTTCTACTAGAACTTCTTGCTGTCTACTTCCACGTCGAGGTCAAGACAAAAAGGATGAACTCCTGTTATCACTTCCTATGTTGTGTTGAGGTCAAAGTGAACAGAAGATGAACGCTTCTAGTCATGGGCTCTTGTTAGTGCTTAAAATCAAAACTGTGATTGGGTCAAGGGAAGATGAACGCTTCCAGAAATGTGCTCCTGCTATTACTTCCTATATCGTGTTGAGGTCAAAGTGAACAGGAGAAGAATAACGCTTCTAGTTATTGGCTCTTGTTAGCGCTTATAATCAAAAACTGTGATAAGGTCAAGGTAAGGGGAGATGAACGCTCCCAGTAATGGACTCATGCTATTACTTTCTATACTGTGTTAACGTCAAAGTGAACAGGAGAAGATAAATCCTTCTAGTCATGGGATCTTGTTATTATTTACAGTCAAAAACTGTGATAAGGTCAAAGTAAGGGGAGATGAACGCTTCCAGTAATGGGCTCCTGTTATTACTTCTTATACTGAGTTAAGGTCAAAGTGAACAGAAGAAGAATACTTATGATTGTCTGCGCATGTACCAAGTGAATCTAAGAAGATCACGATCCAAATTAAGGATTATAGATAGCAAACTAAATGTTCTCTATGTGAGAATTTATTCTTAATTCCTTTGGGCCTGTTCGGGAGGTGAGGGCAAAATAACATCTAAAGTGGGTGGGAACAACAGCAAGTTGTCGGTATAAAAATGTATCAATAAATTGACCAATGTAAGAGCTAATACGCCTCTTACCTTGACAGCTTGGGATGTATTGATATGAATAAACCTCACTTGGGAATGAATAGTTTTCCACTTTTTGCTTGTATCTGCATTTAAGATTTCCTAAAATGGAAGTGAGAAAATAATAACAAGTCTATTCGTGTATATATCTGGCTAAAGCAGAAAGGGTTGAACAAATCCAAAAGCTAAGCGTTTCTGGGTGAAAAGAATGGGCTAAATACATTTTGAACGATGAACACGACGATTCTAAAACTATTAAACTGAAACAAAGAAACATAAGCCACGATTTGTTAAAAACTTGAAGAGTTGCATTGCGAAAACATTTTTTACTCCAAAAAGAAGGAAAACATTTTTACATGGGGTAACAGTCAGAAGAACCAACTATATATATAAGTAAATATAAGGCGCTTTACAAACCGACCACATTTGTGAAAAGGCTTTCATCACCAAATATTCCCTTCATTTTCTACAAAAACGAGTATAGGTGGATATTTGTTTACACTGTTTCCTTCGTTATTTAACATATGTGCGTCAGTTTCTAATAAGGTTACAAAAACTGAAGCACTGTATATTGAGTGTTTTGTAAAATAATCGTCTTCTGAAAACTATGAGATTTTGGAACTGCGATATTTTTTAAAAAACTGCTTGCATTGAGTCAAAAATTTCATCTCTTTGTAAGCTCGACAAGCTTTCTCAAGTTTTAAACTCAAATGATATTTATCTTTGTTCATTCGCTACCTAAGGTTTTATGTTAATGAAACAGGTTCTAACAATGATGTCAGCAAAGATCCGCCTATACAAAGTTGTTTAACAATCCTGCATGCTTACGCCTAAGGTATCATTCTTGACTTTAACTTTGTTAATCAAAAACACACCAAATTTATCAAATAAATTTCATTAAACTTACTATTATTTCAATTACTAAAACGGAAAGGCAGTAACGTCCTTTTGCGACTCCACTCAGTCCCTTTAGCACGAGGCCATGAACCAAAATGGAGGACCTTTTTTCGGATTTCAAAATATTGTAAAAAATTAATTTGTATAAGACACTTTTCTGTGCTTTAGCAGGTGCCTTTCCTTTCAAGATCATGGTTTTCTTCACATCGGAACATTATGAGGGGTAGAGCTGTTAATTTCGTAGTTTCGCAATCCAGTTTGCAAAGTTGACCGCATGTTTTCAAATTATGCATATGGCATAATTTAGGAAAACTATTAAGTGTCCATTTTGTTACGTTTAGAGCCGGAAAGACACTTTCGGAAGTAAAATATGAATGTTTCAATGACAACGAAAAACAGAAACTTCCACTATTTTCAAAAATGTTTATGTTTAAAAGCATATCTTATTTAAATTGATTATTAAAACCAGGCAAATAAAAAAAAAATATTGATAGTGTCAAAAACACTTTAAACAAAACCAAAACGTCTGCAGAAAATGTTATGGCAAATAATTTGAAGAACATAAAAAGAGGTTAATGGCACTTTAACTCACCACACGCCATAGATTCTGTGCGGCCATTGATATGTTGTAGTCTATGTAGCAGGAGACTTCCTGGTTTGACGGTGACAACGGCGCAGCGACGTCGTGACTGAAAAAAATGACGAACGATGCAAGCAATCAATTAAAAAGTCGAGAGACCAGAAAGATTTCTGAGACACTGAAAAATCATTCACTTTCGAAACCATATTTGGAAAGTACCTTGCAGTATTTCTTGGTACCTCATTGGTTTACAAGCAATGAAAATATTTCGGTCAAAGTAAAAAATTTGAAATTCAAAATATTTGAAAATATTTCAACAAAACTCACAAGATAGATGCCAGTCTCACCCCGCATGGTTCTTTCGTTGTAATCTTCAAATATAGTTTTGAAATTGAATGACATATCAGTGTCTCAGGAATCTTTCTCAAAGTAACAATCACATTCAAAACATAACTAACAAGAAGCCCGGATCTACAGCCAGCGCTGTGCTCAAATTCGAGACATTTTCTCCCAAACTGCGCAAATGACACTGCTACATGTATGTCATGATCAGTGCTTAATACGTACCTGTTCAAAGCTCGTCCTGTTATACCGTGAACCAGTTGAACAATGTCACCATTCATCACTGGTCTTGGAGGAAACGACACCGTTAACTCATCCCTTTGAAATGAAAAGTAGAAAAGTTCAATAATTGCGTTCGACGTCAGGAGAACGCAATCATAATCTTGAGCAGGCGGAAAAAATCTCGATTTTGTGGTTGATC
>JAOBBB020229880.1:0-11437 GCA_025331005.2 Zoanthus gigantus | reverse complement strand
AAAAAAAAAAATTTTAAAAGACTTGTTAAAAATTTGTCCTATAACGTTTTCGGAGATACTCTCCTTCCTCAGTATGCATACAAAAAAAAAGAAATCATGATAAATTACTGACAGTTGCGGGGTATTTTGTAGTTAAGCTGTAAGAGCAAACAGGATAGCAGAGAAATTTGTTAAGCTTAAATAGTAAATCTTCAGCAGTGATAGCACTTATCGCTCAGAAAAGTGTGTCTGGAAGTATGTTCTCTTTTCCAGGGTGGTATATGATATCAAAGCTATGACATGCAAATTCAAGCGTCCGATGCATGATCTTATCGTTTTTTCAATTTTCCTCAGTTGCGTTGATCAAACATGTAGGATACAGACTTTTGTGTTGAGAATTCTATACAATATAGCACACACTAATAGCTATAATTCAGACTATAGTTTACTCTCATTTTGTGCGGGTTTTTATGCATTTACAGTGTCATTTTGATTTCCTAAAAAGGCTAAATAATAGTTTAACTAAACAAAGGTGTGTTTGGGTGTTTCTATTTACGTAAAGAAACAGTCGTCACGTTAACCTCCTTGTCACATAGCTTGTTCGTGCGATGGCAAACTACAAGTCACTTAATATTTACTGTTGGGTTGTGACGAAGATAACCAAATCAGATAGCACGTCAGTCAGCACCTTTTTCAGTCTAAACTACTCTTGATTTTATCTTACTTTTCTTAGTGACTTGCTTAATTGTATTACTTTTATCTGAAATAAATTATTGACTTGAAGTTTACTATAAGTCATAATATTAAAATCATTAGTTTCCGACATTTGGTCTGTTTTCAGAGTGAAGTGCTGTCTTGTCAGAAAGTTTCTCAAATATCAAATTGCTTCGATAACAGCTTGTGCTTCTTTTTCTATTGCAGCGGTTCTGAGTTCGCTATCTTGTTGTGAGCGTGAAAAGAAAGCGACGGTTGGCCGTTTAGGCTAAGGGTAGCTGCTAATGCCACGTCCGATGCATCAGTTTCGACTGCAAAAGTTATGCCCTCGCCGATTGGCAGTAACAAGGGACTCTTCGACTGTTTCCTTGAGGCCTTCGAATGTTGCTGAGCAACATTTTCAGATGACAGTGGGAAAGACTTGCAACTGGTGAGTGGCTGGATACGATTAGAGAACTCCGGGATCTATAGAGGATAGAGAGCTTAAGCACCGGAACATTTCTTCACGACGGAGGTCTATTTTCCGTGAGTAGGCTGGATCGAGAACGGCGTTTTTGGCGCGAATTTTTTACTTAGCAGCGTGCGTATCATAATGACGGTAAAAAGGCACGAAAACTGACTTTGAAGAGCACAGCCGTATACAAACTTTAAATTGTAAAATTGATTACACATACGGCAAGAACCTGGAGGAAAGGTCGGTGTTAAAGTAATTGTAAGTAAATTATTTACTTACGAAGATTTATTGTTTGTTCGGTGCTTGAAGCCATTCCTTCAATTTGATAAAAACTTTGCAGTTCTGATAGACCAAAACGGAGGCAAAATGCAGCTTGTAGGCCTCCGTGACGATCCCCACGACCGCATGACCTGTTCAGGTACGCGATATCTGCTGACAGTTTAGTTCCGGTTGCCCTCCGTGACAACAAGAACGCCTGGTGCTTAAGCTTCCTATTAATAAGAAAATAGTCCAAGACACCTGTTGAGCGATTTGGAATCGTGTGGCACTAGGAGGTTACTTAGGGGGGGTCAGTCGTTCTGTATTTGGACGAATGACTCCTTCCTCAATTAACTATCCGAGAATGGCAAGTCTGCTGGTTGAAAAGACACTCTTAGAATCATTGTAGCAAATGTTTTTTCTCTTTGCCGCTGCAAGAAATGTTTCAAGGTTTACAATATGCCCTTGTTGTCAGAAGTGTTGTCAAGATAAGGGAATATTGCCTCAAGGCTGTTCTTCATCATCTGTCGCTAAAAACAAGCCACTCCACTGGTGGCACCATAAGGGGAGGCGTGTAAACTTGTATAGGTTGTTTTGAGCTTCAAAGGCTGTGTATGGTTTATCTTCATCCTTCAACTGGACCTGATGATAGGCGCAACGTATACCAGTGGTGCTAAAGACCCGGTATCGAGTGTCATTTACTAGATCATTTCTCCTCTGGAGTGGGAAGGCATCGAGTAGTGTAAATCTATTAACAGTTTGTGAATAGTCCGGCGATGGCCTTTTGTGATTTTCATTCTTATTCACAAGTACCAGGGCTTTCCAAGGCGACGTAGTTTACTTGCAATGGGGTGACATTTCCTAGTTAGATTAGCAAAAGGTGAAGCAGGATTGAGGGTACTAAAGCCACATACAGATAGAGGTGGCTTGGTGCCTCCATACTGAAAATTGAGGCTTTCGTGCTGCGACTGGAAATCTAAGCCCAGTATGAGGTCAGCACAAAGTCTAGTGAGGACTAACAGGTGAAGGTTGGTGTACTTCCGTCCCTAGTATTCAAGGTCAGTTGTGCATGTACCATTAACATTGGCTGATAGGGCTGTGGAAGCCATAGAGACAGCCATACTTGCATGTTGTAATGCGCATGTTAGGCCTGCCCTTTCGACAACACTTGTTCATATGACACTCTTAGTACTGCCGCTATCGAACAGTGCCTTCCCTTGCACTTGCTGTTGATTTTGAGAGAGTATAGGAGAGTGTACCTTTTGTTTATAGTTTGATTATAAAAAATCGTTCGAGCGTGAACTGCTGGCTAAATAGTACCATGAATATCTTTGAAGAATGGTTGTGACAGCTCCAATATTTTTAACAGCTTTTTCCATTGGGCTGTGATTGCTATTCCGTTGAGACTACGATGTTTCTTAACTATCGAGCGAATAACAATTGATTTTCCTTTGCGACGTTTTTCAGTAAGAAAAATATTTTGTCCAGAAGAAAACAGCTCGACCTCACGGTGTTGATCATTTGTAAGAGGAAAGAAACCCATAATAGAAAACCTGGGCGCGAAAACTGGTACTTGAGATATCCACTTAGCCATCAGCAAGGCACAAACTCGAAATATATATATTAATATAATAACAAATGTTTAGGAAAATTACAACATTTTTAACACGGTAAAACATGTTTCAAACACCTCCGTGCTCATCGTCAGTTACTGGAGGAAATGAATTACACAAGTGCTTATAAATATGATTTATAACAACTTTACAATATACAATAATAGCAGTGAAAATTCCAGTAAAACAATTGTACAAATGTTTTTGTGCGGGCTGTAGTGTTCGTTATGTCGGCGAAACCTCCCGACATTTTGCAACGCGTGTAACGTGAGCATCTGTCAACAGACAGGGCCTCTCACATTCACAAACACTTGCGGCCTTCAGAAAGTTGCAGGAATATATGTACTAAGAACAATTTCAAGATTTTAGACTCTGCCTCCTCAGTTTATCAGCTTAAAATCAAAGAAGCCTTGCAAATCCTCTGGGAAAAGCCTTCATTGAACAAGCAAGTTTTTCTTGTTAATTTGGGTCTTTTTACGTAATTTCCATATTTTTTTCTTTTGCTTTATGGACAATTGTAATTTTCCTAAAATTTATCTCAAGTCTGCTTATCTTACGTTCATTTGAATAACAAATTTTGCAATCGCTCTCAAAAGAATGTTTTATTTAAACATTTAGTACTCGTAAAATTGACAATATTAGATGTTCGGTCTTACAAAAAGATATCTAAACTTTCTAGATGTATAGTTTCATATCCCCCCGAAATTATTAACTGAGTTGGACTGGTAGTGAGTTTGTGACGTCTTAGCTCTGTACGCGCTCAATCTAAAAACGAAATTGTCACATGGTACGACATCTCAGTATTTGATTGGCCAACAATGGGACAACGTGCGCTTGTTTCCTACCTTATTGGTGTTTTTTTCCGTTAAGTTTTAAACTTTGATAATGACATGATAATTAATAGTTACTGACCGCGCTTCTGCTGCAGCATATACGGCATGGGGCTAGCTTCAAGAAATTTTGAAAATGGCGACTATATTGAGTACGATCGCGGCAGTTAGCAACAAGCCAAGTTCTTGGACAGAGAGAAAACACAAGCATCAATTTAAGGTTTGAATAATTTTATTTGATATTATCGCTTTTATATTACACTCGTAACCAATGTATTCTGAAAGCTAATGATCCGCCCCTACCACTGTTAAAACACGCTATTTCATCCGCGTGATATCAAAACTTTATTATTAAATTAAATAAATTGCTATTTGCAAGAAATTGTATCCTTAATATTGCTCAACAACCTTTCAGCTCGATCCTCATGTACTTAGTATACTATTTATACAAACTTTTTACAAATTTATTTTAAAATATTTTACATTCCCAAAGTTGGGTGAATGAATAGAGAATAGCATAGATAAAATGCACATTCCTGCTTCAACATTTGGCTCTATCAACTACGTACGGAGTATAATTTTGGAAACTCATAAACAAAACTTCTATTTCATTTTGTTATGTTGTATTAGGAGCATTGTCTATTTTAAATAACTTAAGGTTGACTTCCTACATTGGCAGGCAGGTTTACTATAATCTGCTACTAATATTATCACCTTCAACACTACAGCCGTCACCAGCAAAAACATCAACACCACCACTACTACCACCACCACTACCACTACTACCACCACCACTACCACTACTACCACCACCACTACCACTACTACCACTACCACTACTACCACCACCACTACCACTACTACGGAAATAATACACGCTGCTTTTCCGAGAACGGTAAACAATAGACTGAATGTATCTGCATAAATCATTGTTGGGGGTCTCTGAGAAAGTTTAACCCATGCCTTAATTGACCTTACCACTACCACCACCACTACCGGGGTCGCGAGCAAAAACACCAATATCACCACCACGACCATTACCACCGTCACCATCTACAGTACCAAGACCACTATTACTACCATTACAACCACGAACTTCACCCCTCCCGCCACCATTAAAACCAGCAACATCTGGCCAATGACAATGGCCAGGCAGCTCTACCGCTGTTACCAGCATCACCACCACTACCACCACAGCTAACATCATCCACTACCATTCGATCACTACCATCACCACTACCGACACTATTAAAATCACCACTAACAACACTATTACCATCACCAACAACACAAACACCACCACTACTACCAATTTGGCCAGGCAGTTTTACCGCGGTTGCTCTACTGCGGTCACTACCACTTCTGTTGTTTCCACAAAAACAACCACTACCAACACAGCTGCCATCACTAGTAACACCACTATTACCACAACGAAAAATAACGACACAAACACCGCCACTACTACCAAGTTGGCCAGGAAGCTTTTCCGCCCTCTCCACCACTTCTGTCGTTGCCACCAACACCACTAGTACCACCGCCACCTAATTTTGACCTCTGTCTTATTCAAAGGGAAAGATGGTTCAGTTCTATTCTTTTCATTGTTATCACGACTGAAAAATAAGAAAGGAAACACAAAAAGCCCAAAGGAGAAATTTACACTAAAATATTTTGAGGAAACATACTTAATGTAATTGACTTAAATTATCTTACTTTTAACACTTTTGAAATTTTTTAATGTCTTCTTTGGCCAACGTAAACATAGGCGATAGGAACTGTTTTCCGTTTCTTTCTATACACGGTCATCCTCGTCAGCTTGGTTACTTTCTTTCGCCGTCTGACCAGATACGTGACAACATACACCACAGGCTTGCAATAATGACGACATCGACGGCCGCAAGCTAACTGGGCCCTTATAATAATTTGATGGGAGTCTTTTTGTACCTTAGGGTCGATTATCCATCTCCAGGGACAACGGCCATTTTGAACAAGTCTGGATTGAAAGACGATACGTTTTCTTCGCTGTAAATGTCTAGTATGCGATAAGAAACTGGGTTTTTGGAAATTCATGTTTTGCAGAGATGGTTTCTTCAGAAGATCATATCTATTTTGTAGTTTTGACAAAAATGTTTCTGTCATCTTTGACGAGTGTTTTAATTTGATATATTGCTTACGTAACTTCTTTAGCCTGAGAACATAAGCAGATATTGATGGCTGGGAGCTAGCGACCATTGCAAACAAAATCATAACCAAAAACATCTGCAAGAAGAAATACATCGTTAGTTTATTTTACAAAAAATTTTGGATAGTTTGTGCGTTTTGATTCCTCTACAGGTGTGTTTTCATAGCGCTATAAAGCACAAAAATGACGTGAGCAATATGGTGGCTGCTTCCAAGTAGAGAGAATTTAAAGTTTCATGAAAGAAATTAAAATATACCTACACGCTTCGTATATCATCTTTCTCTTTGTTACGACGAAAAGTAATATTTCTATAAAAGAAATAAAACATGTTCTTCGTGTCTTCATAGCCTGGTGAAAACCTTGGCAAAGTTTGTGAAAATTCTCTAGTTCTCTCAAACGCTCGGCTCGTTTTTCACCAGGCTATGAAGACACGGAAAGCATGTTTTATTTCTTGAAGAAAAGTTTTAGTTTGGCACCGTAGAAAAATTAAAGAAAGATCTTTGAATGTTTCGGACGTTGTTCACTCTGATGAAGGATTATTAACATGCATCCGAAACTTCAATGAACATTATGTTTTATGCCTGTACCTTAAATGCTTTAAATCGAAAGTTCTTTAGAAACACCGTCTAATCATAAAATTTTTATTGTTTATGTGTTGTTGTTGTTGTTTCAGTTTTACCTTGATTATTTACCCTACAATTGTAAAGCTGTAAATATTTTATCTTTCTATAGGTCACAAATAAAGCTTGTTATTGATAGGTGCGTCAGTGCGTCCCAATCTTTCGAAACATTGTGAATATAAAATCTAACAACTTTAGTACGTTGATTTATTTAATTTTGTATGTGCACTAAGTAAAGAATGAGATATTGTGAGCGGACTAAAATGTTACTCTTGTTCGTGCTCTTAGCACGACTTTAGGACTGGGGCGAGCAACTTTAAATATGCAGTGTTAATAGTATACTTTAAAAGTAAGATGATGAAGAGGACACTGGAACCGAATTCTCTTCCGATTGAACACTTCAAGAAATAAATGTGAAAATAGATATACGACATAAAGTTAAATAGTTTTTAGAAATACAGAAGAAACGTTACCCTAGCAGTTTGTATGAAGATCTGTTGCTTGACAAAAGGACTCGTGTTAACTCGTCCACGTCTTCAATAACAATAGTTTTTACAAAAACAGCTAGTTCGACTACTATCCTCCGTGATTACTTTCTTTATCTATATTTCGCTTTTTACCCCCAAACATTTGTTCCCCAAGTCTTTGTTCGGAAGAGTATTTGATTCAAGTCCCCTCTCTACCAGCTCCTTTTCACAACCAAAGATGCAGTGATCAACAATGGCGTGTTTATCTCAGGCTTTGCTTTTTACTTGAACGGCAGTGGTTGGCGCAGTTGGTAAGATCTCTGACTTCCGACCACAAGGTCCCCGGTTCGATCCCCGGCTCTGCCAAGATTCGAATATTTGTGCAACCTTTTTTTCCGCCTAAGTTAACTCGGTTTTCCATCCTTTCTGGGTAGGTAAATGAGTATACCAGCGTCTGCTGGGAGCTAACCTGTGATGGATTAGTGTCCCATCCAGGGGGAGTCAAAGACTCTCATCTGCTTAACACAACAGAAACCTGACATAAGCGCCGGCTCCACGAGCCACTAGGCTCGTAATCGATTTAGCTTTTTGCTTTGTACTTAGTGTGAGTAAATTCTACTTTATTACAGTTATTGAATTGAAAGTCTGGCTATGGAATGGAACTAGAATTGCAGAATATTTTCCAGCTATATAATGCTACCTGAGAATCACTTCGGCAAACTCGAACAAGATCGAGGTAAGTAAACATTCGAACCTTCGTTTCTCAGTCCAGTAGTTTTGAAGTTGTACCAAATATTTGAAGATTGGAATGACGCTGCAAAAGAACCGATGCCAGCTCCTTGACTGCCAAATTGATGATTTGAAACCACGTGATATGTCGATGTTTTAAAATTTCGAAATAACGATTTCTTTGCCCAAGAGGATAAAGAGCGCATGGGTTTGTAAAGCAATGAAAACAAAAGCTCTGGGATAATTTTTGGAGCAAAAACATTTCTTGATGAAAGAATTATTGGAGAAACAAAATTTCTGAATAATTAGTGTAAATGTATGCGGCGCGGCGCCATAATGGTGGACCTCGGCTGCCATAACTTTAAAGCGTAATTTCAAACACAAGATTGAAAAATAACGTTATATTTATCTATTTAAGTAACACTTTAAGCATTTGATAACGAAACTCATAAATTTGTTGGAAATATAGTGATTTTTATGACTTTAAAAAAAACTTGACTCAGGGTTGTGTGACATAGCGTCCTACATCTCGGCGAAAAAACATCGAGCAAACCTAAAATTTTCATGAAACATAACTCCAACCTTAGTTTCTTAAAACGAATAAAATAGTACAGTTGATTAGACTCAAAATTTAATTTTGAATCCAATTCTTGAGACTTATGACATGACACGAAAACGAATAATAGGTACTTCGCAATTTTTTAAATGACGGGCGATAAATCCTTTGAATTATTTGAAGAAAAATCAGATGCATTTCTCGAGCCAGAAGAAATGTCGGTATGCCTGGAATTTTTACCCTAAGAAAAAGAAAATTTGAAAGTTGTAACAAAATTTATCTTGAACAAAAAAAAAAAAAAAATTAGAATCACGGCTTTGTATTGCAATGAAATTCAGGTTAAATGGCCTAATCCACGGATGAGTGGCTCACAAGCAGCAATCTTGGCAATCCTTGATCTGTTGTTTATGACTACCATTATTTATTAATATCTCGCAATTTGTTTGAGTATTCTACAGTGTCGTTTAAAAACGATACTCTTTGTTTTAAAATAAATGGCGACCCAACTGCATGTTGGCTGGGTTTAATTCGACTCACGGTTTAAAGTGAAGAAAAAACAAAGCAAAAACATATTAATACCGCGGGATGAAACTCTTAAATTGTTCATTTAATGTATGATTGTGTTACTTTCAAAGCGGACTACCTTATGTTATTGTTTCTTTAAACAACCTTTCACCTCTTTATTGTGCTGGCCTTTAAAAGGAATTAGTCGTGATAAAATGATTATTAGTTTAGTCTCATCGGCCAAATATTATCCTGTTTATACACTTTTTATAATTTACAGGAAGTTTTTTTTAATATGAACACAAGGTCGGTTAAGAAAGCGCATGAAATTTAAGAACATAAGAATATATTAGTGGCTCACAAACAACGAAGAACTTTTACTTTATTCACTGCCAAAACTCATAAAAAAGTTTTCTCGAAAAGCGTTCGTCAACTCAATTTCATCTATAGTTTTGGCCTTTACAAGCCGAAACTTTATAGTTACGTGTAGACAAACTGAGTGTCTAATGTATAACAGCGATAATTGCTTGTAATTGTGTTTTGAAGTGCATTACTCAAAGTGTTTAAAGAATAATCAAGTTCGACCAAAACATGGGGTCCTTATAAATAAAAATTGCGTATTAGTGAAAAACGAGTTTTCGTAGCTTTTGCGACTTTGACCATTCGATCTGTTAGTTTAACTAAACGCAGACAAAACGTTCCGCACCAAAAACTTCCATCTTTGAAAATAAACCGCAATGCAGCACTATGCAGTTTCGTTTATCACTTACCATGATGGTTAACGAAGTGTAATCTGTGGAATGAGTAGTCATTTCATAACCAAAGATGTACCTTTTGCTATCTTACAACCCTTTGAAGTCAGAAAACTCATTTCTTGTATAAAAAAATTTCAGTAAAACTACAGGTTTAAAAGAGCGAACAAGGGGGTTCCCACATTTTAAAAAGATGCCTCAAATAAAAATAAAAAGATGACTAAATAAAAATTGCGCAATTAATGAAAAATTTCGTCTTTTCGTAACTTTTGCGACTTGACCATTCGATCTGTTAGTTTAACTAAACGCAGACAAAACGTTCCGCACCAAAAACTTCCATATTTGAAAATAAACCACACTACGGCACTATGCAGTTTCGTTTATCACTTACCATGATGGTTAACGAAGTGTAATCTGTGGAATGGGTAGTCATTTCATAACCAAAGATGTACCTTTTGCTATCTTACAACCCTTTGAAGTCATAAAACTCATTTCTTGTATTAAAATATTTCAGCAAAACTACAGGTTTAAAAGAGCAAACAAGGGGATTCCCTCATTTTAAAAAGATGCCTCAAAACTGAAGAAAACTATAAAAAGAATTACCGTTAAGAGTCATGTGTTTTTCCTTTCCAGTAACTTCTCTTTTCAACTTCCTTGTGACGTATACTTAATAGCAACCTCATCTATACGGATACTTTTAAGTGGATGAAACGAATTACTCTATATAAGCCCAATGAGGTTTTTATTGCATCAATGATTAGACACTTGTAATAGACCTTTATCACAATACTGATATAAAACATAAAATATACTTTATCTTTAATGTAATTATGGAAAAAGTTAAGCTGATTCCTTATCAAATTTAGCTTTAGGTCTCCAAAGTTCAAAGAGATAGTTTATTAAACATAAATCTATGAATTTTTAAAGATTGCTTAAACATTTCTATTAATTAATTTTATTTACTTGATTCAGTCTCTCAGATATGAAAATTTATTACATAAAGTATAAACGAGGCTGGTAGTACATACCCGGCCTGCACTACCAACATACATTTGCTTGTGAAAACTTCACATTTTTTAAAATCCACATATTGAAGGTTCGTCAGTGTATAAGTGGTATCTTTGTTTTCAAGTTTCGAGTTTTATTTTATACAACACAACGTAAAGTTATAACTAGGCTGGTTGCAGATAGCGAAGAGCTAGCTAATCGCGGCAAGCCAGACTGTACACAAAAAAATTTAGGCATTTATTTTCTTAAAAAACAATAAATGAACATTACATACAACAATAACAATGACACTGTGTAAAAAGGAAAACTACGCCTAACTTAATTTCAGTAGGAATTTTAATCTTTCATCTTATTAATTATGGTATCAATCTCGGCGTAGCAGTTTTCAATTTCTAGAATTTCAATTAATTTTGTATCCCTTTTATATCAGTATATGGCCAATTACATATTAGTTAACCCTTTCAGCCCCAGTCAGTTACCACACATAACTTCCTTTACGTATAATAGCTACAAAATAAGACATTTGGTATTATGAAATAATTTGGATAGTACGTTGGTTTTGATTGGTCAACAGGTGTGTTTTCATAGCGGTATGAAGCACGAAAATGACGTGGCAGTGTGATTTGACTGTCTCCGAGTTAGTGAGAATTTACATTAAGCTCTTCGTATATCGTCTTTCTCTTTGTTAACCATGAAGATAATAATTTTATAAAAGAAATAAAACATGTTTTCCGTGCCTCCATAGCCTGTTGAAAACCTCGGCAAAGTTTGTGA
>JAOBBB020229790.1:0-20276 GCA_025331005.2 Zoanthus gigantus | reverse complement strand
ACTACTACTACTACTACTACTACTACTACTACTTACTACTACTACTACTACTACTACTACTACTACTACTACTACTATTACTACTACTACTACTATTATTACTACTAATACTACTACTACTACTATTACTACTACTACTACTACAACTATACTACAACTACCACTACTACTACTACTACTACTACTACTACTACTGCCGACTACCACTACTAGTATTACCGCTAGTACTACTTTTACTACTATTACTACTACTACTACTATTACAACAACTACAACTACTACTACTACTACTACTACTATTACTGCTACTACTATTACTACTACTACTATTACTATTACTACTACTACTACTACCACTACTACTATTACTACTACTACTATTACAACTATTATTACTACTATTACTACTACTACTACTACTACTACTACTACTACTATTACTACTACTACTACTACTACTACTACTGCTACTTAGTACTATTATTATTATTGCTACTACTCTCATTAAATAAAACTACTACTGTTACTATTACTATTAATAACTGTAATATCACTACCACTATTATTAGTATAACTACTAATTCTATAGAATTATTGCTACTAATGTTATTATATTTGCAATAATAGTTCTTGTATTATTATTAAATCAACTATTACTACTATTATCTCTGATACTACTATTAAGTCGTATTACCGCATAATAAGTATTGTACTTACTGATCTCCAGTACATACAAGTGAAGTCTCCCAGTCAAATACATAGTGACATTCTTTAGAGAGATACAAATACGCTGGCTGACCCTGCATGGAAAAAAAAAGGAGTGACTTCATCGCGGTTAAAATCATATCTGCTGCAATAGAAAATGTTTTTTAGCTTTCTCGCTTGGCTTGATTGTGTTCGTCCGCTTTTGCTTGCGCTGTTTTTATCCTAAAGTTATATTTCAATACCTCAACATTAGGGGAGGCCACAGTCTATAAGCCCCAGGCTTCTTTTGGCCTTCCCTACCAGGAATTTCTTTGTTCTTTTGCTTTGTGTATTTTTTTATGTATATGTAAATTATTGGTACAACAAAAATAAAATTAAAAAAAAAACAAGGGAGAAAAGTGTTGCGTGACTACATTTAAGACAAACGAGTAAGAAGGACTACTTTTTAGGCCCGAATGGTAATAAATTGTCACGAATTCAGTTTGAATAAAAAAAGTTAGAACAGTTAATATTGTGAGAAGGAAAGGTCGGTGGAAAGACTGAAGCCTGTAACAGTGACTATAAACTTCATTCATAACTTACCTTTCCAGAACCTTTAGAACAATAAAAGTTGATGATGAACGTTGCTGAATTACAAGCCGCTTTTTTTGGCGTCAAAGCCGTTGTTTCCAGCCACAAAGAGAAAACAAAATCTAAAATGGCAGAGAAAACCTCAAAACAACAACAACAACATTTATTTAACCATTTCTTTACAAAATATATATGCATTTTTACATAGAAAATTGCTTCAGTTGGTGATTTGGCCACAAGAAATAACCATAGGGTTAAAAATGCCAAGTGGCCATTTTGCCTAAATATATCAGATACCCCTGAAGCAACAACAAGTTGTTGCCTTAAGGGTAGCATAAAAAGTAGTCATTGATCGGGAAAACATAGAAAGCAAAATATAATGAAGGCAACAAAGGATTTACGTTTACAGCATAATCTTTTTAAGTTTTATTCTATCGAAAAACCCACTGACTGACGAAGGAATTCCAGGCTAAATTTCATGAGAAGAACCGATATTGCTTGAGCCGCGCTGTGAAAAGAGCTATAACGGTTCTTCAAGTTAAATTTAGCCTGGAATTCACGAGTCAGGCAATGGATTTCCTTGAATCGCAAAGCAGTTTTCTTTCCTCAAATATAATTTGGTCATTATAACTTCAGTCCGGAGTAAAGTGGCTCTTAATGAACCACACGAGCTGGAGATCGGTAATATATGCAAAATTTATGCATGCATGTGATTGTTGCCACGCAACATAAACACAGGGAAGCCACTATTTACTGAAGGTAAAATAAAGGACTTTTCCATGACTTTCCATGACCTTTTCAAGCAAATCCAGGACCTTCTGCATCAACTAAAACCTGAACGCTTTACACTTTATTTTCAAAAAAACTATATTATCCGGCTTTATCCCGAATGATCCTGAAAAAGAAAAACAGCCAATGACAGATCACTTTGGACAAAACTCAGGCCTTGTGAAGTCACGGTTTTTGTTTTACAGCACTGTCGTATCAAAGTTATTTTTATTAACAACACATTTATATTATTTTTAGCAATAAAGAAATATTTTTTTGCCTATTCCAGGATTTTCAAGGACCATGGCAACCCTGTAAACAGCTTAGCTACTGAGCGGTTTTTGCAATTTTCAGTGCCAAGTCTAGTCCATTTTGCCCAAATGCTATACTCATCAACAGCTTCAGCAGTTTGAGAATCTTTTAATGGTGAAAACATGTCGACAACACTGAACTCTTTCAAATGAACTATCTACGAACTAACATTTGAAATGGAAACGTATTGTGTGAAGCAGCGTCATGTCCTGGATCAAGTGCAAGATTTAACGAACAGAAAACATTTTTAAGACAATGCATTTACATGACCATGATTTTCAGTTCAGTGCTTTATATGATTACTAAAAGACCACTTTTGTGCATTGTGAAGTCGTCATGGTCAGCTGCTAGGGCATGTTAGGGAATACTTTGCTATAGAGCAGCGCCCATGTAGAGTAATAACAAGGCATTTGGTGGGAACAATTTCATATTTATTCAGGTCAACGCGCACAAGAAAATAGAAAAATATTAAGTTAAAAATGGATATACTGTACCATGACAAAAACTCAGCTGTTTAACAAGAATTAAAAATTGAAGAAATATAAGATAAATTTGGTCTTAACAACATGGAATCGTTTCATGAAGCGACATGACAACAAACATACGATTGTTTGCAAAAAGTTATAAATCTCCATTAAAGTAAGCTTTCAATATTGTTTCTGAAAAAGAAACATTAATATGATTTTAAACCTGGGATAATTCAAAACTGAAAGTTGGTTTGGTCCCGTTTTAAAACAACAAAGTCGAACCGAAGAAAAAATAAATAACTGGCTCGTCGGCATATTGACACGTCGTATTGTATATGAATTGCGAAATTTACTGAGGAGTTGTTCAAGGTTCTCCCCTAAACAAGTGCAAATACCATCTGAAATTCATTTAACTATGCGATTCTATCGCCTATTATGGCCTAACAGATGTCCAAGGGTGCTACAGTAATTGAAACTCTGGGTTCCTACTACTAAAGGTAAAAAGACCCACACAAACCTACCTAGGCCTGAGCAAAACATATAAAAAGCATAAAAAGTTATGGATCACCTGTGTCTTTTACGAGTTCAGAAAAGAAAATGTGCTATGCGAGAAAAAAAACAAACAAAATGGCTTGGTGAAAAATAATACGTACACGTATTAGTACTGGTGATAGATCCATTTACGCTTGTCTTGTTATAATTAAGCAAAACTGGTAACCTTCTTACGCATGGCATTTGCAAACTTGCTTTTCTATTAAAGGAGCATCAAAGATAGATCCAGACTCTTGCAAGTAATTTCTAATTGAAAAACATCTTACCAACGTAACTGAAAGTGTTCCATTATGAATGAAAAATTAAAAACATAAATATGTTGGTCGAGAACCAGCAATGAATGGGTGAAAAGACCGCCGTCTGCATGGTTAGATACTTATGAGCAGTGCAATAGGTATTACTAATGCACCAGTCAATGTGACACATGGAGCAACTTCTGTTTTACAAATCTTATAATACAAAACCCGCTTGTGAACAAGCTTAATGAACTACGCCATTTTACCGTACTCTAAATATCCATTGTTCTAGACGTTAGATATAAGCAAAACCTGAGCACCAGCAAAAAAAAAAAAAAAAAAAAAAAAACACGATTAGTGCTTCTTACCTTCGTAGTAAAATGTACGAGACTTTGATTTGAAAGCATTAGGATGATGCTCAGCTACCTTGACAGGTTTGATGCAAGCAACAGTGTGTGAATTTTTGCACTCCGGTGGCATAGACTGTAGACCGTGAGTAGGCCTTTGTCCACATACAGAAAGATAGAATGTATCATCTGGCGAAACAACTTTCCAGTATCTGGCAAAATAAAAGGAAAGGAGAATTTAATCTCTACCTTTATTTAATCAATAAAAATACACCACTAAAGCAAATACTAAAATATATCCCAATTACTGAATTTGGATTTTATAGCTTCTTAATCTATCACATTCTTCATCTGTCAATGTTTAACAACAGTTTTACAAATAGATAAGTTTTACACCGTAGTGAGAAGAATTTTCGAACTGACGTTTCAGACTGTGGTCCTTCGTTGGAGTGAATGTCTTTCAGCCAACAGTCCGAAACCTAAGTTCGAAAACTCTTCTCACTATGGTGTAAAACTTATCTATTTGTAAAACTGTTGTTAAACATAGACAGATGAAGTATGTGATAGGTTAAAAAGCTATAAAATCCAAGGTCAGTAATTGGGATACATTTTAGTATTTGCTTTATTAAGACCGTTTCTGTAGAAACACCGACGCAGCATTCTATAACTGTAAACGAAGAAATTGTTGTGTTGACAGTGTTAATATTCAACCGGAAGCTGCACAAGTACCTTCTTCTACGTCATCACACCAGGACTTCATAATGGAATGAATGCTCGGTCAAAAACGACAGCTATCCCCAAACTGTCTCATTTGCACATTTCCAAACTCAAAAACGTAACAGGAACCGCGATAAACTATTAAATTTTTAAAATTTATTATTACTAAAGGGTTCTACTTTTCATCTAAATGATAAAAAAATAAGCGATATAGGAACTATAAAGATTAAGATTGATAAGTGTATTAATACAATGAGTTATTTGGGTCACAACAACATATAATGAAGTTCAAAGAGGTTGCATGTTTGAAATTGTTAACGATTACAATTTGAATATCATTGGTATGCGAACACATTTATCGTAAAATAACTCATTTAAACAATGTAAACTGACAAGTAAAGACAGTTCTAGGGCTAACAGATTCGGAAATTTTTGCACCATAAAATACCAGAATCATGTTTAAAATACCAAAATAAATATGTTTTATGAGATATATTATTATATATTTATATAGTAGTTAATATTTACATTTTATTAACATAATTAATATATACAACAGTTATATTCAAGTGTCATAATTAAGGAGTATTTGCATGTAATTAATGAGCCACCCTGTAGTTCAGTTTTTGGTGCAAAAAGGTTGAATAAACAATTATAATTGTTATTATAAATGAAATAATTTCACTCTAATTAATATTTCTGTCGAGATCATGAAGGGGTCACCTGTCATTTAACTGGGAGAAATCCACCAACTGATTTGTGTCTGGGTGAGTAACTCTACACTCTGTTTCAACTACTTCGGATCTGTGGAATTAATACTGTAGTTAGGGCGAAGGATGTATGTGAGAGAGAGAAAACGAAATGAAGGAAATGAGAAAACAAGAAAATGGGAGAGAAATTAAGGAAAGGAATGGCAAAATAGAAGAGGCAAGCAAACTACAAAGCAAACAAAATAGTGAGGGGGCAGGTGGATGAAAGGGCAAACTTACAAGTGAGGAAGCAAGCCAAAGCCAGAAAGAAAACAAGCGAGTGAGTTAGCTGGTAAGTTTTCAAACAAGTGATTAAGCAAGCCCGAAGGCGAACAAGTGAGTGACTGAGTAGGCAAGTGAACAAGTGAGCAAGCCAACCGGAACGTAAACATAAGTGTGAGTGAGTGGGCAAACAAACACTCAAATAAGTGATCAAGCAAGCCAGAAAATGAACAAGCAAGTAAGTTAGTGAGTGAGTGAGAGAGCGAGTGATTGAGAACTGAAGCAAGCGAACAAGTGACTGAGTGAGCTGGTGGGTGAGATGGAAAACAAGCATTCAAATAAGTGATCGAGCAAGCCAAAAAGCAAACAATCGAAAGGGCGAGTATGAGAAGAGATTTGAGAGGGCAAGTGAAAAAGTAAGCAAGCCATTCAGAAAACAATTAAGTGAATAAGTCAACTGGTGGGTAAGAGGGTAAACAAGAAAGCAAGCAAGCCAAAGCCAGAAAGCACAAAGTGAGTGACTGAGCAGAAAGCAAAAGAACAAGTGAGAAAGCAGACCAGAAAGCAAACAATTGAGTGACTGAGCTTGTGGGTGAGGAACAAACAAGAAATCAAACATGCGAGTAGCCAAACGGGAGAGTGCCTAAGCAAACAAACACGCCAAACAGAAATAAGTGAGCAAATAGGCGAGAATGCAACACAGTGACCAACTAAATGAAGAAGCAAATGGGCGACCATGAAAGCAAGAAACAAGGAAAATTGCGAAATGCATCCCAAATTGAATAAGTTTCTTACTTTTTTATTTTACATGCAGCTCTTGTTTTCCACCGGAAATGGAAAGTACATGCTGACCAACTGCAAGAAAAGAAAGAGTTATTGTGTTCGACGTCTGGGAAATGCAACCAATAATCTTGGGATTCCTGTGGTATTTACAGGTGACCTTTTATGTTACTAATTTTCGTCGTACGTCTGCATTTTCAGCGCCATCTTGAAAAACGTATCATGCGCAGCTCATGGCGATAAATTTTCTTTGTATAAAAACAGACTGGGCGGGCGTGGTTGGTGCAGTTGGTAAGATTTCTAACTTCTGACCACAAGGTTCCCGATTCGTTCCCCGGCTTTGCCGAGATTCGAATATTTGTGCAACGTTTTTTCCGTCTAAGCCGACTCAGCTTTCCATCCTTCTGGGGTAGGTAAATGAGTACCAGCATCTGCTGGGTGCTAACCTGCGATGGATTAGTGTCCCGTCCAGGGGGAGTCAAAGACTCTCATCCGCTTAACATTACAGAAACCGGAGATAAGCGCCGGCTCCATGGGCGACCAGGCTCGTAAAGGATTTAGCTATAAAAACAGACTAGTTTTAAACCTTATTGTAAGAAATATCGTTTTAATCGAAATCATAAAAATTCTTCTACATGTGTGCTAATAATAAGTAATCGGAGCCATTAAAATGGGCACTAAGGTGAAGTTGATCAACTAATATAAACCTAATCTCACAAGTATTGAAAGTACATGTGTGCTAATAGTAAGTACTTGCAGTCACTAAAATGGGTACTAAGTTCACTTTGGTCAACTAATATAAACCTAATCTCACAAGTATAGATAGCACATGTGTGCTAGTACTAAGTACTTTTAGTTACTATAATGGTCACTAAGGTCACGTTGGTCAACTAATATAAACCTAATCTCTCAAGTATAGATAACCCAGTAATAAATAATTCTCCTTTTAAGGAGAACCACGATTCGTTGTAAGCACAATTAGTGAATTTCAGTGACTGTATGGTGCTTACGTCGTTGTTAGAAGTTCTGGCCTTCCAATGTGACTGCCACATATAAACTGGAACACAACTGATGGTGAACTCTTGCAGCCTTTAACCATACCCTGACCGCGGTAAATGACGAGCAATGCATCTGGGGAAGAAATCAAAGCCGCTGAATTCTGGAACGTCAAGCTTGTAGAGTTCCCAGAGAGGAACAGAGGCAACAACAGAAGGCAGTAACTTATTTGCAAAATATTTCCTACTCGAAGGAGAACTAAACACAGAATATCACTGAGACACAGTCCCGAGTGTCGTTTACATCACCAACATCATTAAAGAAGTAATTTAACTTAATTGGGAGACTCTATTCTAGACTCTTTATTAAGCTACACTTAACGACTTTGAAACGATAATTTTATTTGAAGTTATTTTAGCAACATAAGCTGTTCAGAGCAGGTCTTTGGTGGCCCTGCGCTATCAACCAGTTTTGCTTGCCTTTAAGAGCCAAAATATTCAGTATATTTGTTATTTTTCACTTTCTTTGAAATAAAATGATTTTGGAATCTGGATACGATTATATTTTAAAGTAGATTTTACAATCAAACGCAATGTCAAAAGATGATCATTTCCAGTTTCAAAGTGAATTTCATTTAGAAAAAAAAAACCTCAAAACCCATAATCTCAAAATGAAAAACGAACGCGTTCCTTGTGGCCCAGCGTCATCTTGCAGAACAAAACTTTGATTTTCTACCTTTACAACAATGAATTACACACACCAGTAAAAATATCAAGAATTACGTTACAAGTATTTTTTCGAAATGAAATTCTAAATGAAATTCACTTTGAAACTAAGAAAGATCAGATAAAAATTTGAATTAAAACAAAAAAATACAAATGAAACTTTCTCATGAGTTAGAAATTAAGAAAAAAAACGTAGAATTAGAAACAAAATTTATTATAAGTAACTTTGGGAAAAACTCAATAAACTAACTTACTTACCATCTGTTGTTATCCTTTGCGTGCTTGTTATTCCAAGAATATCGATTTTACCATCTTTTTGTCGACAAACAGATGCAAATGGTGGGCATCCTAAAGGAAATGTTTGATTTATTGATAAGTTCAAGCGCATGCGTTATTGAGTTTTACCTATGGAATCATATTACGTAAATAATGACGGCCATCAGAATCAGGTTCAAAATTATAATAATAAATCAAGTTCTTTTGAAAAGTGAAATATCTCGCTACAAAACAAATTTGACGTGTGATCACATTTCATCTATTTCTTATTAGTAGAAATGTACTCATTATCTATCGCAAATACTGCAATCTGATTGGTTACTGTACTCACTATCTATCAGGTGATAGCATCTGCGGGATGAAAACAAGTAATTTAATATGGCGGCACTTTCACGCTTTTCAGAAGACGTTTCGGACAAGGAATTAAACCTTCTTATTCCAAAAAGCAATTCCAGAGAAAACTAAATTAGCAAGAAAATATGCTCTAAAAAAATCTCGAAGGTAAAAAAAAAAAGAATTTGAAGTATCAATTTGATAGTTTCACTCGACGAATAGTAGCTGGTGTATCATCACTCGCCATCAGCATTGGTTGTTTGAATCAAATCAATAATTGTTTATCAAAAAAAGTATTGTTGTTCTTTTTTTTCTTCTTCTTTAGAGATTTCAACTAAAACAATTAGAATTTTCGCTCTCAATTTTTATCGCCAATCGGTAGAATGACGAGGGCGTCATTCTATCAGGCGATAGAAATTTCGAGCTCGTATTCTAATTGTTAATTATATTAACAATTGTATATTATTATCATACGATTAATGAGATTGAATAACATCAATAACGTCATTATCATTATCATAAATTATTTTTAGAAACTAATTCAATATTACTGACACCTAGTTTATTGTTTATGAATGCTAACAAAATATCAAGGGTCGTATTAACATGTCCCTGTGTTAACATCAACCTTCCTGTTCCCAGTACTGTCCTTTGTAGCTAAATCCTTTACGAGACAAGTGGCCCATAGAGCCGGCGCTTATCTCCGGTTTCTTTAGTGTTAAGCAGATGAGGGTCTTTGACTCCCCCTGGACGGGACACTAATCCATCGCATGTTAGCTCCCAGCAGACGCTGGTACTCATTTACCTACCCCGGAAGGAAGGAAAGCTGAGTTAGCTTAGGTGGGAAAAAAGTCGCACAAATTAGTTCAATTCTTGGCATAGCCGAGGATCGAACAGGGGACCTTGTGGTTGGAAGGCAGAGATCATACCAACTGCACCAACCACGCCCGCCCAGTAGCACATACCAGAAAACTTTTGCCTCAACTGGTTTTCAAAGTTTGTTGTCACGGCTCCCAGTCTACCGAAAACAACATGTACTGCAGTACTCTAACTTGTTTTAATTTGTCATCACTGTTATTATTTTCATCGCCATCATTTCTATTTTTTTAGTATTGCCCTGATTATCATTTTTATCATCAATACTATTACTAGAATTGTTTCCATTATTCACACAACTTAGCATATTCCAGAAGTTCCTGGTATTAGATGCGAGGGCAGGCTGTGTAAGGCTTCCAATACTTTCTTAATAGTCGCACTGTACCAAATACAAAACGATCTGAAGAAGTTCAATTTTTGTTGTCTCTCACTTCTTCTCTTCCTTCTCCTATTCCTCCTCGTCCTTCTTTTTCTCCAACTCCTACCTGTTGTTCTCCTTCTCGAAGAAATTATATTTTCTAAGGGTACTATATAGAGCGAGAGTTGAACCAGCTAGGATTTTAAAAGTATATTTAACTACATTAAGATCGGTGATGGAATATGCGGTACCTGTATGGCAAGCCATACCAGCCTTTTTGTCAGACTTACTGAAGTCAGTTCAAAAGAGGGCACTAAGGATCATCTTCACAGGAGCAGAAACGTACCCAGAGACGTTACAGCTAGCCGGAATTAAATCATTCGCCGAAAGAAGAAATGAACTGTGCAATAAATATATAAACAAAATGGGACCCGCTTAACAATATATTGCCCAAGCCGAAAGAGAACTTGTGCAATTATAATTTAAGGCGTGCAAAAATGGACATTATAAATTTAGAAATTCTACTTTTTGCAGAACAAAGAGAACGGACTCCTTTTTTACATTTAAATATTTTTAACCATAACATCGATATTAGCCTAAACTTATATCCACTGCTAACTAAACGGCGGAAACGATTGTCGCAAAACTAAGGAATCCGACTCATTCACGCTTTGGGCATTCTTAATCCCCATGGGAACAGAAGAAACAGAAATGTTTGGGACGATCTTCTTCTTTTCCTTCTTTTTCTCCTTCTCTTCTTCCTCCTTCTCCTTCTCCTCTTCCTCCTTCTCCTTCTTTTTCTCTTTCTTAATAATAGTAATGATAATAAAATATTTTATAGAGCCCCACTGCAGGTTTCTTCATTGGGCGTGGTTGGCACAGTTGTAAGACCTTCTGCTTTCCGACACAAGGTCCCCAGTTCTCCCGAGATTTGAATATTTGTGTGACCTTCTTTTCCACCCAAGCTAATTCAGCTTTCCATCCTTCCGGGGTAAGTAAATGAGTACCAGTGTCTGATGGGAACTAAACTGCGATGGATTAGTGTCCCGTCCAGGGGGAGTCAAAGACTCTCATCCGCTTAACACTACAGAAACCGATAAGAGATAAGCACCGGCTCAATGGATCAGGATTGTAGGTTTGCAGAAGTTCCTTGATGTAGACAGGAACACAGCCGTGAAGAGCTTTATAATTAGCAGGATTTTAAACTGGATACGTGAGCCAACAGGAAGCCAGTAGGTGTGACATGGTCGTAGAGGGATGTTTGACAGACAAGGTGAACTTCAGCGATCTGGACAAGTTGAAGTTTTTGGGGGAGGTATTTTGGTATTCCATTGAGACCGAGTTACGGTAGTCCAATTTTGAAGAAATCACCGAGTGAACGAGTAGCTTGCATTTGTGTTAAGTATTTCCTGATTTTAGCGATTTTTGTGCAAGTGAAAGAATGAAGAAACTCAAGTGGTAACCACTTGTGATGCCATGGAAAGGTGCTCATCAAAGACTGCGCCAATATTGCGAACTTAAAAAGTGAGACTGACAACTTCATTTCCAGTACGTAAAGATTCTAAAACGGATGATCAACTGATAGGAAGACAGCCTAACCACTGTCGAAACGTCGTCAACAAAAATAAAAACTATGTAGAGTGTTCATATACCCGAAAAGGATAATGGAAAAATTTGTAGTCACCTGAGAATATTTCCCTAAATTGGTAAACACTCAGAGATTTAACTATAACCAAATATTCCTTATCATAAATAACAAGAACAAGGGATAGAATAGACTTTATAAATAAAATAATTACTCAAATGTTAGTAGGCAAGCGTAACAGGTTAAGAACTGGTTTAGCCTCTTGATAACTGGTTTTGAAGCACTAGGATTAGCTAAAAACCGGTTAGAACTGGTTTTGCTCGTTAGACTGCCCAAAGCAGGATGGATTAACATCAGCAACTGTTACACAAAACTCCTAGGAAGGTTCTGTTTGCTCAAAAAAAAAAATTAAAGACTACAAGTGTCATTAAACAGCATAAAATTTACCTTTAGGTCCGTCATTCACTCCTCTACAGATGTTAATCCAAAATCTAAAAAAAATAAAAAAAAAACAAGAGGAAACAAGATCACAAAAATGATCTTCTCATAAATCACGAGTTTTTGAACTTACTTCCTTAAAACGCTCATCCTTATTCTAGGAAAAAAAGTTTATTCTTCTAAGGGCATTTAACCATTTTGCTGCAAAATGCAAGGAACTACAAAGGTCTGTTAAATCACATCATCACTGATAAGGAATTGAGGTTATGCAGAAAATGCAGATTTGAGATCACAAGCAATTTATTCTAAACTGCGTAAGATTTTTGTAAGTGCTTGTCATGCTTCCATTTTTTATCGTTTAAATCTAACAATAAAGTTTGTTTCTATTACAGAGAACCAATATATGGTTAGTGCATAAACCATACGCATAACTCTTTTTTCCCTCGACTACATTTATTTCACCATTAAGTCAACAAACTCAACAATACTGCACACTAACTCTTGCCCATCTGTTGTAGTGTAGTGCCAGCTCCTTGTTTGACTTGATAGCAATTGTAGATCATAGGTAAACCCGCCTGATGAATAGATGCAACTTTGTTGTACTGGCGGACAAGCCACGCTCGTGTTCCAAGTGATCACTACTTGACTGGTCTAAAAAAGCGTAATAATAATAATAATAACAACAACAACAACAACAACAACAACAACAACAAGAAAAAGAAGAGGAAGAAAAAGAACAAGAACAAGAAAAAAAGAACAAGAAAAAAAGAACAAGAAAAAAAGAACAAGACGAACAAGACGAAGAACAAGAACAAGAACAAGACGAAGAACAACAAGAAGAAGAACAAGAAGAACAAGAAGAAGAACAAGAAGAACAAAAAGAACAAGAAGACGAAGGAGAAGACGAAGAAGAAGAAAAAGAACAAGAAGAACAACAAAAACAACAACAACAAGACGACAAAGAAGAAGCAGAAACAGAAGCAGAAGCAGAAGCAGAAGCAGAAGCAGAAGCAGAAGCAGAAGAAGAAGAAGAAGAAGAAGAAGAAGAAGAAGAAGAAGAAGAAGAAGAAGAAGAAGAAGAAGAAGTGGAAAATTATATAAGAATAACTTTACAAATAACAATTGTAAATATCACTCAATAAGGTAATTTACAACCGGCTAATTGGATCACTAACATACATTACTAAACCTATCTATACTTAAACACACTCTAAAATATTACCACTTACAAACACATATAGTATAGCATCTTAAAACATCATAACAGGTAAATTCATATTAATAATAACATTAATATTAATAATGATAATAGCAATACTATTATTTTTTGTTAGTTCCATTCAACAAAACAAAAAGAAGCAGATATAATGCTGTTCTTGTCAAGATGGTTGACGATTGGAAATGCGATCGATTCAACATTTCCAACCGCTGTTAATCTAAATCAGTTCTTTAGCCGAAAGTTGTGTTGACAAGCTATCGACTGCATTTGTGTTTTAAAACTAAAAAAGTGAGAATTCTAAAAAACGTTTCGCAGGGGTAATTACTTATTGGCTTTAACAATGGTTTTTACAGTTGCCATGGTGATAGAGCTCAAAAGAATTTTTGAAAGCATTGACTGGTCTGAAAATATACTTAATAGACCGAATATATTTTCCGTTTAGGACATAAAGGTTTTTTTATTAGAAATGAGTTAAAGCTTTTAGTGCCTCTACGCCTTCGACTAATAAAAATATCTTTGTCGACAGTAATAAATCATAGTTGTGTAAATTGTAACTTAAAGTCACTTCGAACTCAAAAGAAAAATATTTATTAAATTTTAAACCAAAATCGTGGCTGAATGTATTGAAAATTTCAAATTGGATTTTCGATGTCAAAATTAAAAACAACGGAATCTAATTTTTCTCTGTCAAACAATATGCTAAAAGATTTATAGTTTGTTTGATCATTCTAAACAACAATCCTTTTCAACAACTGAACAAGGACTGGTGAAGCAATATAATTACTTGTAATATGAGTCGGCAATGTCAGCAATGTTTCAATTAGTCTATTTCCTTTTTTCCATACTCGGGTATAACACTGGCTTCTTAAAATTTAAAAAAAGTAGTTTGAAGGATGGAAATAACAAGAAATTTTAGCATTTTAGACTCCCTAAAATATTTAACTTAGTTAGCCTTATGTTGTCAACGATTTCAAATTAATTATTTATTTTTTGAGATTATAAATGCTACGTCCTTACTACGTCTGCTCAAAAACAGCAACTTTATCAAACTGGTTTTATCTTTGAAAAGTCTGAAAACTTGCAGCTTTAACTTTAAGCCTGTCATAGATTATTAAATTGGCTTACAGATTAAACTGATATTGCTGTAAAAAGTCGAATAATACTTTCAACGATAATATAATTGATTATGTTCGCATACAATTACAAGTTTAAATATCAATGGAAGCGTAAGAATCTTCAGCTCATGAACCGAAAACCAACACAAGAACACTTTTTGTGTTAAAGGACGTTTATATGCGCATTTTATCTTATTACCCTTACAAAAGATGCATTCCACGCACTTAGAAACAATAAATCTTCAAGACAACGTTGTGAAGATTGCATGACAACTGCAGACACCTTCATCTCTCAAAGACTAGACAAATTCCAAGCACTTGCACCCAGCTTAGCAATCATCCCATGCTTATCCTCTTAATGGCATAACACACTAGTCTAGCACCTTTAATAACTCAGTAATATTTTCAAAAAGTAGAGGTAGTAATAAAGCGGAAGTAATTTTGATTCTAACCAGACCAACTTAAGGGTCTTTAAAGTCCCGTTCTTACATAATACTACTAAAGTAGGGCTATGAAGTGGGTCCCTATGCATGGCTATGCTTTGCAGCCACAGACCAAATCAGGTATAACAATAACTGAAATAGCTAATTTAAGTTGTAACTAACGTGAGTAACTAAACTATCTTTTTTTCATATCCTGGCTGTATGGCTTTCCTAGCTAGTACCTACTCGAGAGTTTGCATGACAATCGCTTCGAGCGAATTAGGTATAAAGAGAACTGGGCTTGTATGGTTTAACTGTTCAAACCGTTTGCATACAGATAAAGAATATGAAAACAACCGCAACTATAAGAAAAACAATATTTTGTTAATAATTAGCCTCAGTGAGATGTACGTAACATTTGCATATGAGGCAGAAGACTTTTCTTCAGTTCTAAGGACTTTTTAATCTTAGTTATTTTACCTAATATTTTTCTTCCAAGGATTTTTCTAAACTGTTATAAAATGGAGAGAGAGATAGTTTTCACATTCTCATTGACCTCAACAATTTTCTCGCGCATTTTCTGCATATCTCGGTTTGCACTTTATTAAAAAATTAAAGAGAACGTATGATAGAAATTCCTTTCATGTACACTGAGTTTTAGCTTCGAGACATGTAGAACTGCGTGCCGGTTACATGCATTTGGTGAGCGAGTTTGAGCAGTTATGCATCGCTATACCTCTACCTTGTTTCTTCTACCATCGTAAAACATCATAGGCCGTCTAACAAGCAAGCAAAACAAACTTATTCAAACTCACGTATAATACAGAAAAAAGGTATCGGTTCTGACAAAACACAACCTGCATATGCATCTAGAGTTGATAATTCGGTGGTGACAGGTATACAATTCCTAAAATTGCTAAGATTGCGTTTTATTCGAAATATATTTATGGCTACAACCAGAGTCGTACTATAGAACCGCAGGTTCTTCGGTTGGTCAGGATATTGCATTCCGGCAGTATCGTAAAATGTGACGTTGGAATAACATGGGATCGAGTTTCATTTAAGGTTTTACGGTCATGTTGTACTTATAAACAGGAACAGCAACGAACGTTTGATTATGTCTCGAAACTTAAAAAGCTGAAAAGAGAGATCGAGGAGCCAAACATGGTAGACTGCTTCTCAACAGGTTGAGAAAGATCAGCAGAAGGGCGAGGATAGACGTTTTAAGACACGGTAAACGTTGAAAATAAAGGCTGCTTGTGTTAAAAAACAGGGGAGGAAGGTTATATACAATAACGATAAAAAGGTATATAAAAAAGGAATAAATTAAAAGAGATTATTCGATTTATTCACCATAACTTATGAGTTAAATAAATTTCTTATTCGTTTTACTCTTTTCAGCCAGTTCATGATGATATCTGGCTACACATTTCAAGCATTATTGATCTTATCAGCTGCGTGTTTAACTTCCGCAGGTGAGTAACGCTGATTTTGAATCTTATTATAGTAACAACTAGCAATTAACTGTTAGTTGAAACAGTTGGTTATTGCTATTGCACAGACTGGCAATGCATTAGGAAGCTATTCTTTGGTAAATATCGGTTTCGAGCTTATAGTATTGAATCATTGAAAAAATTTTGCAAATGTTTGTTTTGTCATCCTAATTCTTTGATCAGTAGAAGAAAGGAATGCTTTCAGTAGAATTATCCATATACTATTTAACGGTTCTGAATATTTACATCCTAATTTTCACAAATTTTCTCACGATTGGTTTGAGTTCTCAACTTTTTAATGTCTTTAATCGGGAATGGGCAATCAAAAAGTAGCCACACTCGATGCTCTGTCATTTATCATCAGCCAACTTCTCGTTACATAACACATACAAAATAAGAAATTTAGTCATGAGAAAATGAGAATTGATCAAACAAAGCAAACTACTGAACATTCTCTCAGATTTGTTCAATGAAAAGTCCGGGTTCAAGTTGGAAGAATTTAACAGAACGACTGGGACTGAAAGAGTTAAGGCAATGTAACTAATGTTGGTTTTATATGGCCACAAATGGTATGGTCTTTGGAATTAAGCGACGCCAAATGTGTACGGCAATCCGGTTGTATCAGACTGATTATTAGACACTCAGAAATCGAAAATGTTGGAGTTGTAAATGAGAAGTACTAAATATAATAAAGAACTAATAAATTAATAGCTTATGTACTACGTAGAAATAAATTTGTCAGAGAACCATACATTGTGATTCTTAGCTCGGAACAAGCCAGGATTTGCAACCGTAGACAACTGTCAGGGCTATTCTCCGGACTCGTCAGTAGAAGGTCTAGCAGTGAATAAACCGCCAGCACGAATGCCAATCCCAATGGTTTATTCATGCTCAGAAACTGTTCAAACTGTAACTTAGTACGGACTCATTCGCATCTTTGACAAATTAAAATGCTGATTGACAAGAAAACAATCCTTTAAAAAAGTGCATGACTAAATCACGTATACGATTGCAGATGATCCTAGCTTGTTCTGAACTCCTAATCACGTCAGTTCACTGACAAGTTAATTTTCACGTAGTACTTTATTTCGAACGAAATGTTTTAGCAGAACATTCTCAATATAATAGTAAAGCATGCTTACTGAGTTACGTAATCATTTACTGAATGGTGTTGGAAGGTGTTTTTAAACTAACTTCTTCAATCAGTAAAATTCATTTTGAACCCTCTTTGGTCCTAATTCAAACCCAATTCAAATTAAACAAGTTAAGATGGGAAACTTAATCGACTACTACACCATTTAAGTAGCTAAGATAAACGATTGAAAACATAAAGAACTAACGCTGAAAACATACAAAACTAATGCTGTTTACGAGTTCTAATAAAAAGGGCTATAAATGGCGTTATCTAATAGATGAAACTCATTGATGATTTGTTCAAATATACGTCGAGTATATGAACTACAATAGAAATTGCGTTCTCTCTGTGTCAAACAACACAGCGTCAAAGTCAAACAACATCGCTACTGACCTTTTAGAAATAGTTTTCGTAGCGATTTTCCAATGCACCCATGGCCCTTTAATAATCAATCTCTTCAGCATGAAAGACGTTATATAAGTACATTGCAATTTTATTGTCGTCCCGTGGTGATGTCAAAAATCAGAGCTTCTAATTAACTTGTTATTTTTGAATTTCCAAGCTGCTTTTTTTGTTAAATGATTTAGGTGAAACATTACTGAACTCGTAGAAACGTTATTCGAGAGCAGCTAGTGACTCGTGAAATTGAAGTGTGGTAACACAAATATTTGATGTTTTGATTTTGAACTCACGCGTTAAAGAGCTTTCATTTTAAGATTGCGAGAGCAAATATGGTATCGTTCGTGGCGTTCTTTTCAAAATGTTATTCTAAGGACATAAATGAGCAAATTCCGGTATAAAACACGTGCTTAAAATCATTAAAAGGTAGTTTGACAATAAAGAAATATAATTTTGGCATAAGCATCGCTTTCAGCTGTAGCTCAGATTTTCTTGTGTTTCACAAACTTTTTATCAGAGTCTCTTTTTTGAAAGAGGATACGATTGTTTCATCCCAAAATGTTCTTAAAGTTTGAAATGCGAGTTTATTTTGCAGGGGAGTTTTTCACAACTCCTCTAACTTGTTCAAATGTATATACTGTTTCCTACACTTCGATAAACAAGTTTCTGTAAATTGAGCTTACAAAGTTCATTTTCCAACATTTCAAGCAAAATTGTTAGAAAAACAAGCTGCGAGGCTGATACGATTTAGGTCAGACAAAGTCCGGTTATTTAATTTCCAATTTACAAAGTTAAAGTTTATAAAGCTCGTCATTATAATACAAGCAAAAATTCATTTTGGTTTTCAGTTTGAAAACGAATCATAATTTAACGTATCATTAAAAGTGTAATGTTTCATTATTGAGGGATGCGCAAAATAGAAACAACTTCATAATAATTTTAGATTCCTAAAAAAAATAGTAAAAATAAACCTAAAAATTTCTTCGTCATTCAACACTTAATTATGTTCTTAGCATGTCCTGACAAGAGTGAGCATTTTTTAGCCTTTTTAAAATTTTGAAAATAAAATTTTCACGTGGCTCAGTCATGGTAATTTACATCTGCGCGTAGATCAGAAATAACAGTTTGCAATTAGAATGCTTTAGTTTTGTTTCTAATGCTTTATTACTGTTAGTCTCACCAAAAAATCATAATATCTGATTACAATGTTGTGCGTGGCATAGAATCAAAAGATTTTTGAAATGTCAGTTATTAAAATTGTTAGTTTTCGTGTTGATATTCATAGATGTCGCTAATCTAGATTGATCCAAGAGTGAATAACTAGCGTGTTTTGCTTTCAGGGCACGCGTGAACACAATGTTTACACAAGCCTAAATATAAAAACATTATATTAAAATAACAAAACAAAACATAATCTTTTCTTCTTGAATCGTGTAAAAAATGTTCAAAGTATAGTAGTAACGAAAAGAAAACACGATGGAAATTTTACCACCTGGTGATATTGCTAATGTCTGCGATTTTATCCAGCAGAGAAAAAAGAACAAATATGTCGCAAAATGATAATATTACTCCCTTCAGTCTTTTTAAAAGTCGATCTAAATTACTGAACTACTGAGGGTCAAAAGGTGAACCCATGCCTCACCCAAGCCCCACCCCCACACCCTCCTCCTACCCAGACCTCTTCACCTTCCTATGCCTTTGAGACAGAAAAAAAAGTGGTAAGATGTTTACTGTTTATAAAAATCAGTTCTTATACTAATAGCTTCTGATAATCTTATAGTTATTCCAACATCAACATTATCACAATGTCTTTCAGAAGATGATTGGAAAAATTCTGACAAGGTCGTAACTTTAGAGACGAGTCTGGATAATGTCCAAATTATTTGAAACAATGATTCACCCTCGTCGATCAAAGTTTTGTTTCTATTATCATTAAATTGAAATTTTTCAGAAAAATATGTATTTAAAATTAAGCAGAAGGCCTTTTTAAGAGTATAACATGCCTGAAGTGTCTTCATAGATTTTGTGAAAATACAGCAATGGCTTTTAAATTCTACCGAATCAACCAATTTGTTTTCGAACGGATATGGTTTACATTTTTCTGGTCAAGAGTAGGTATCGAATTATCTTATAAAGTAAGAACGATCGGGAACACTCGATCCCCGCTGAACTGACAAGCAATATTGTGTTGTCCACTGACTCGATTATATATGTTTGTTCTTTCTCTGTAGTTATCACAACAAAACCCCTCTAGAACCCCCTCCTATTTTATTTGCTTCATGTCTTAGGGCAAACGTCACTAGAAATAAAACAACAATAGATTAGACAAAGTTTCTGTTTGGGGTGCTTCAAACAGTTTCTTTAAGTCATTCCGTAACATTATTTTCAAAACATGGCAAAAATATTATTAACCCTTTCAGTGCCAGTTGTATTTTTAAATTCTCCCAACCTGAGCCCATACTTTTCATTGAACAAATTTGA